>JADBJO010003572.1:180000-197500 GCA_016801955.1 Conus betulinus | reverse complement strand
CACACACACACACACACACACACACACACACAACACACCACCGAAAAGAGCAACAAGACAACGGATACTTCGACAGAACGCCTCCACATTGTTGGAAGCCCAGGGTACAACGGCAAAGAAGAGCGGGCGACAGACACTGCCACACAACTTGAAGGCTCCACAGCCACTGGGAGCCAGGACACTGACACTGCCCGCATTAGGGGAGGAGAAAGGGTGGTGCTGGTAGAAAGGAGAGAGAGAGAGAGAGAGAGAGGGGGGGCAGAGAGAGAGAGAGAGAGAGAGAGAGAGAGAGAGGCAGAGAGAGAGAGAGAGGGGCAGACAGAGAGACAGAGAGAGAGACAGAGAGAGAGAGAGAGAGAGAGAGAGAGAGAGAGAGGCAGAGAGAGAGAGAGAGGGGCAGAAAAAGAGAGAAAGAGGCAGACAGAGAGAGAGAGAGAGAGAGAGAGAGAGAGAGAGAGAGAGACTCGAGTGTCTGAATGGTGGCTGATGATGATAACAACGATGATGAATGAATGATTGACGACAGAAGTGTGTGTGTGTGTGTGTTGTGTGTGTGTGTGTGTGTGTGGGTGTGTGCGCGTGCGTGCGTGCGTGCGTGCGTGCGTGTGCGTGTGTGTGTGTGTGTGCGTGCACGCGTGCGTGCGTGCGTGTGTGTGTGCGTGCGTGTGTGTGTTGGAGAACTCTGTGTGTGTGTGTGTGTGTGTGTGTGTGTGTGTGTGGTGTGTGTGTGTGTGTGTGTGTATGTGTGTGTGTGTGTGTGTGTGTGTGTGAGGGGAAGGGAGAGGAGGGGAGAGGTGAAGGGGGGAAGTGGATGCTGATAGTGGGGGGGGGGGGGGCGAGGGGGAGGGGGGGTCTGTGACGACGTCACGAACGTCATCCTCATTGTCCTGCCTGACCCGGGGAGCCGCCCAAAACGTGATGAAATGGAGAGAGCCAGACACGCATCCCACAGGGCAGCAAATGTACGTCAACCAGCACTGTTGCTGCTGCTGCTGCTGCTCTCAGCACTCTCTCTCTCTCTCTCTCGTTCTCTCTCTCTTCTCTCTCTCTCTCTCTCTCCGTGTGCGTGTGTGTGTGTGCGTGCGTGCGCGCGCGCGTGTGTGTGTGTGAGTGCGTGCATGCGTGCGCGCGTGCGTGTGTGTGTGTGGGTGTGCCGTGCGTGTGTGTGTGTGTGTGTGCGTGCGTGTGTGTGTGTGCGTGTGTGTATGTGTGTGTGTGTGCGTGTGGTGTGTGTGTGTGTGTGTGTGTGTGTGTGTCAGTGAGTGCATATGCGTATTTCAGTGCTAGAGTGCATGTGCGTCGCGTGCAAGTGTGTGTGTAAGTGTGTGCGCGCTCGAGTGTGTGTAATGTGAGCAGAAGCGCGCGAGCGCCTGTATATGTGAGGGCACGCGCGCGAAGTGCGTTTGTCTGTGTGTGTCTCAACTTTTCAATTTTCACGTAAATTTATTCGACAATACGATCTACGTATACGCAACGTGAGTAAGTGTGTGCACGCGTTTGTGTGTGTGCGTGCATGCATGTGTGCGCGCAGATTGTATGTGTATGTGATTCGATGTGTGTGTGTGTGTCTGTGTGTGCGTGTGTGTGTGTGTGTGGTGTGCGTGTATGTGTGTGTGTGGTGTGTGTGTGTACGTGCGCGCGCGCGTGCGCGGGAGTATGCGTGTGTGCCAACGAGAATGTGTGTGTCACTATATGTGTATAGTTATTTTGTATATATATGTGTAAGCGTGCATACGTCTGTGAGAGCGTGTGCGCGCGTGTGGACGCTCACACTTGTTCTCATCAGCTCACCTCTGAAATCTTAGCAATCAGCTCAAGTTAAAATCGACATCAAGAAAAACAACAAATAACAAAAGCAAAAAAAAAAAAAAAAAAAAAAAAAAAAAAAAAAAAAAAACCGAGAAAAGAAAAAAAGGGGGAAAAAAAAAAGCAAAACAAAACAAAGCCGATTTTCAACTTTTAGAGAAGGGGTACTCACTGTAAACTAGATGAAAACTCCTTTCGAAAGGCACTGTACTTCATTGCAGGGGCACTGCAGCACCAGGGAGGCACAGCGTACAACGACATTCCAATCCCGCAATGGCCGCCACGGCATCCTGGAGGACTCTTCAGGCTGGACGGTGATGATCCTGGTCCTAGTCGCAGACTGAAGAGAGGGGAGACTCCCCAATCAGCCCTCGCCAGACGGACCTTTTACTTCTAGAGGACCTCAAATGAAGCTGAGGGGAGACTCCACAATCACCCCTCGCCACACGGACCTTTTACTTCTAGAGGACCTCAAATGAAGCTGAGGGGAAACTCCACAATCAACCCTCGCCGGACGGACCTTTATTCTAGATGACCTGAAATGAAGCAGAGGGAAAACTCCAATCAACCCTCGCTGGACGGACCTTTTACTTCTCTAGAGGACCTCAAATGAAGCTGAGGGGAAACTCCAACCAACCCTCGCCACATGGACCTTTTACTTCTAGAGGACCTCAAATGAAGCTGAGGGGAAACTCCACAATCAACCCTCGCCACGTGGACCTTTTACTTCTAGAGGACCTCAAATGAAATGAGTGCCTTTAAAGATGTCATTTATTTCAACGAACCTCCCCCCCTTCTCATTTTTTTTTGGGAGGGGAGGGGGGGAGGTAGGGGTATAGAATCATTTTCTTTCTGTTGCTTTCGCTGCCAAGACTCCAGCATGGAATTTACTCTCCAGTGAGAATTATACAGTAGACCGCGAAGAAGAAGAAGAGCATCTGTTTGAAGTGACACACGGCAGGGGCAACAAGCCGCCTTCCCTTTAATGACAGGCGGTGGTTCAGCGTAAAGGCGAACACTGAACTAGCCGCACCCCCTCAACAGTCGCCAAGGATTTCTTGTCCGCTTCGCTAAAGAGAAGTGTGAAAATATGTGGATAAGCTGAATCTAACAGAGGCAGGGAGAACAGTCACCGTGTGGCGGCTGGACAGGCTTAGTTTTGAAATGAAACAGTTGTGCCCTTGCCCGTTAACTCCCCCCCCCCCCCCCCATCCTCCCCACCCAACCCATCCCCCATTGTGAGTGTCCCCGTGTTCACACGTTGTTGCTGTTTTTTCGTTTTAAATTGTGATCTCATCAAACTTTCAGGGGTAAAGAGTATAACTTCTGATGTCACACACACACACACACACACACACACACACACACAGGCACGCAAGTACGCATGCACTGCTGCACTACCGAGCCCGCTTCAAAACAAAGCGACTTTTTTTTTTCTTCTTCTTCTTCTTTCTTCTTTTTTTTTTTTTTTATAGCGCAGCACACAACCTGCTCCTGCTTCAACCCACCACGATACACCAACCGGTCAGGAAGATCCAGCAACCGGTTTTATGAGTGGGGCAATGGTGATTTCCACCTGCAACCAACACGCCAAGCAGTCACACCAAGGCCTCCTGGCCCAGTCGCTGCTAAGGAAACACCACGTGGGACGACTCCAGTACGCTGCTGAGGACACAGACTGTGGAACAACAGGACAGCGGAAGTTTGTCAGACGGGGGTGGGGAGGGGAGAGGGCAGGGTCGTAGAGGGGGGGGGGGGGGGGGGGGGGGGAGGGGACAAAAGGGAATGTGTTTGCTATCTGATAGAAAATGAGTTATTACTGCACACGCGCGCACACATACGCACGCACGCACGCACACACACACATGCACACACGCACATATGCGCACACACACACACACATGCACACATGCACACATGCGCACACGCGCACACACACACATACACACATACACATGCGCGCACACACGCACGAAAGGAAGGGGGGGGGGGGGGGAGAGAGAGAGAGAGAGAGAGAGAGAGAGGAGAGAGAGAGAGGAGAGAGAGAGAGAGAGAGAGAGAGAGAGAGAGACCGGGGAGAGGATGAAAGTGAGACGGGGGAGGAGGGGGAAGGGGGGGGGGGGGGGGGAGGTGACTGAGAGAAAAAGGGGGCGGCTCACACACACATACGCCCACGCGAGCATAGTCACACAACACAACACACACACACACACACAACACAACACACACACTCACACACACACACACACACACACACACACACACTTCCCGCACTAGCACACAGCAGGTGGCACGGCACGTCACGCCGCGTGCAGGACATGATGTGAGCCAGGCCTGGTTCATGTCCATTACTGGTTCATGTCCATTACTGGTTCATGTCCATTACTTCATGAAGCGTGAAAGGACCACCAAAGATCCTCACAGACAGACAGACAGACAGACCCACCGGCCGACCGAACTAAGTGTGTCAACAACAGCTTGTCTTCAGTCAACAAAACAGCCAGGGTCCGAAGGAAACAAATTTTATTGTTCGCTGATTACCAGGCAAAAAGAGAGAGAGAGAGAGAGAGAGAGAGAGAGAGAGAGAGAGAGAGAGAGAGAGAGAGAGAGAGAGAGAGAGGAAGGCAACAAACCAAACAACAGCATCGGCTACAACGAGACGCGGAGACTTCAATCCTCAGGGCTCGAACATCGCCGACGATGTGTAGGGACGACTGGGGTACCAGAGATCAGCGAAATGACCTGTTGCCTTCACTCTTGTTCATATTCATTCCCATTATTTTCAGATTTTTTTTTTTTTTTACTTTTTCCTTTTTTGTAACCGAATTTTTGGAATGACGACATAAGCACTGTGGCTTCTGTCGACATCGGCTTCATCATTATTTTCAGTTTCTTTATCCTGTCAAATTGGGTTTCCTCACACGCTTGCTGCATGCAGGCCAAAACTGCTGAGGATGATGCCCCGCTGGCGGAAATGAGTTACTCGGCATGCGCGGTATGACGAACAAAGGGAGGCTTCCTCCAGGGGTTTCCACCCCTCTCAAATCAGAATGACCTTTAGGCTGGAACTTACAGCGGCGTCGGCTCAGACTTCGTAATCCCAGGTGCAGGTAAAATGCGCCCCTGCATCGCGTTTTTCGAGTTCTCTCCATCGAGAGACTACGTAGTCCTGGACTTCCCCTTTGGCTCAGACTATTGTCGTACCTGCCCATGAATCGTACCCCCTGGTGAGGCTCTGCACCGGAATATAGTTGAGTTTGACGTCCCCACTGCAAAAGCTTTTAGGGAACAAGTTCTTTCGCGGTCGTCTTGGTCGCCGTGACTGAGAGGTCCACGGTGGAGCTGCTCGGTGTGGTGTTCGATGGTAGTGGTCGTTCATGTTGTTTTGCTTCGTTGTAGTTGCTGATGTTCCTTTCCTCTTCGTCTAGGTTTGGCTAGAACCAGTCGTTGGGTCTGGAGGACATCAGGGCGTTGGCGAACATCCTCACGGGCTGTGTCCCCGAGAGTGGGGTGCGGTAGAAAAAAAACTCAGGCAGGCGCAGCTGGCGCGTTCGTCTCTGACGGCAGTCATGGCGTCGAGGAGGGCGATGCAGTCGCAGAGGGCGTGCTAGAGCGAGGCCTCAGAGCCACTCTGGCAAGTTATTTCAGGAGGACACATCTGTGGTATCCTGTCCCGATTCTTCGGAGGGTTTGCTGGTGTCCTGTGGGAGATCGGAGTCATGAAGATTTTCTCTGCAAGGGGATGAACATCCGTCCTCGCTCTGTACATCCGCGTCTTGAGAGTGTCGTTCCTGACGTCGTAGACAGCCTGTCGGGCTCTGCTGGTAACCTCAGTCAGGGACAGTCGTACTGGGTGGCCGGTTAACTGTGGCGATTCTGGCGGTGCTGTCTGCCATGTCGTTGCCCGTTGTTCCCGTGTGGGAGGGAAGGCCACATCTGGGTAGGATCTCTTCCCTTACTGATGATCTGTTACGCCAGAAACAGGATTTCAGCTTGAAGCTCCTTTCGGTTCTTCTTCGTCCCCCGTGGACAAGCTTTGTAGTG
The DNA here is from genome assembly GCA_016801955.1 of Conus betulinus. Lineage (NCBI taxonomy): Eukaryota > Metazoa > Mollusca > Gastropoda > Neogastropoda > Conidae > Conus > Conus betulinus. The sequence continues at coordinate 191,650 of JADBJO010003572.1, read as the reverse complement.
AGATGCCCCCCCCCCCACCCCCCGCTCTAAATCAGCCAGACGAGACGTATGGCCACGAGACTGTCCGCCGACAACCACGCTGTACAGCTGCTAACAAGGGTGGGGGGTGGGGGGGTGGGGCTGGCGAAAGCAGCACTATTCATCCATCAGCCGGAGGGTACTACTACTGGTCGTCTGGCCAGCCTGCCGGGGACGGCAAGGACAGACAGTGACACAGCAGGGAAGGGGGGATCCGCAGGGGAGGGCAGGGAGGGGGGGGGGGGGGGGGGTGACGGCGTTGGGGATGAAGATCCTATTATGCGCGCAGGAGAATCACTGCGCAGTGTTGTTTCTGTTCTCCCCACCTCTCTCTCTCTCTCTCTCCTCTGTGAGTGAGGAACTGAGTGAATGAGCGTGTGAGTGCGTCTCACTCTCCCCCCTCTACCCTGAGTGTGTGTGTGTGTGTGTGAGTGTGTGTGTGTGTGTGTGTGTGTGTGTGTGTGTGTGTGTGTGTGTGTGTGTGTGTGTGTGTGTGTGTGTGTGTCTGTGTGTGTGTGTGTGTGTGTGTGTGTGCGCGTGCGTGTGCGCCTGCGCGCGCCCACGCGTGCTAGCGTCTGCGCACCCGTGTCTGTAAAAAAAAATTAAAAGTCGTTTTCACACAGCTGTTGGAAGCATCAGTGTGTGCAGCAATGACAGGTGGAGGCAGGCTGTGAATGACAGCAATGACAGGTGGAGGCAGGCTGTGAATGCACACAGCTGTGACAGGTGGAGGCAGGCTGTGACTGCAATGACAGTGGAGGCAGGTGGAGGCAGGCTGTGAATGCACACAGCAATGACAGGTGGAGGCAGGCTGTGACTGCACACAGCAATGACAGGTGGAGGCAGGCTGTGACTGCACACAGCAATGACAGGTGGAGGCAGGCTGTGACTGCACACAGCAATGACAGGTGGAGGCAGGCTGTGAATGACAGCAATGACAGGTGGAGGCAGGCTGTGAATGCACACAGCAATGACAGGTGGAGGCAGGCTGTGACTGCACACAGCAATGACAGGTGGAGGCAGGCTGTGACTGCACACAGCAATGACAGGTGGAGGCAGGCTGTGACTGCACACAGCAATGACAGGTGGAGGCAGGCTGTGAATGCACACAGCAATGACAGGTGGAGGCAGGCTGTGACTGCACTGTGACATGCACACAGCAACTGCACACAGGTGGAGGGCTGTGACTGCACACAGCAATGACAGGTGGAGGGCAGGCTGTGACTGCACACAGCAATGACAGGTGGAGGCAGGCTGTGAATGACACAGCAATGACAGGTGGAGGCAGGCTGTGACTGCACACAGCAATGACAGGTGGAGGCAGGCTGTGACTGCACACAGCAATGACAGGTGGAGGCAGGCTGTGACTGCACACAGCAATGACAGGTGGAGGCAGGCTGTGACTGCACACAGCAATGACAGGTGGAGGCAGGCTGTGACTGCACACAGCAATGACAGGTGGAGGCAGGCTGTGACTGCACACAGCAATGACAGGTGGAGGCAGGCTGTGACTGCACACAGCAGTGACAGGTGGAGGCAGGCTGTGACTGCACACAGCAATGACAGGTGGAGGCAGGCTGTGACTGCACACACAGCAATGACAGGTTGGAGGCAGGTTGTGACTGCACACAGCGATGATAGGTGGAGGCAGGCTGTGCATGCACACTGCTGACACACACCGAAAGAAATCTCGTTTGCAAACGAGCAAAGAGAGGAGACGAGAGAGCGAGGTAGTGAGAGAGAGGTGGAGGCAGGATGCGAGGAGAGCAGGAGCAGAGAGCTGAGAGATGAGAACGGAGAGAGGAGAGAGAAAAAAGAGAGAGGAGAGAGAGGAGAGGAGAGAGAGAGAGAAAGAAGAAGAAGAAGAGAAGAAGAGAAGACACACAGAGAGAAGAGAGTGACAGCAGAGCAATGACAGGAAGAGAGAGGAGGGAACAGGAAGATAGGTGGAGAAGTGAAGCAAACACAGGAGAGGAATCTCTGTTTTGCAGGAAGAGAAGCCGCAGCAGTCCAAATCCTGTAGAGAAGGAAAACACACCATCAAAACACTGAACGAAAAATTAACAGGAAGTAAGAAAAAGGAGGAAGCGTTCACAATAGAGGCAAAGCGTAAGAACCCTAAGTAAGAGAAAAAGAAGAGAGGAGAAGAAGAAGAGAAGAAGAAGAAGAGAAGATGATGCTGACGATGAAAAGATGGATGCAAGGCAAAAAGGAGGATTAGAAGGAAGAAAGAAGAAGAAGAAGAAGAAGAAGAGAAGAAGAAGAAGAAGAAGATAAGAAGATGATGAGATGATGATGATGATGATGATGATGATGATGAAGAAGAAGAAGAAGAAGAAGAAGAAGAGAAGATAATGATGATGATGATGATGATGATGATGGTGATGATGATAGACGAAGACGAAAGAGAATATATAATGATGATTGATGAGATGATGATGATGAGCAGAAGAAGAAGAAGACAGAAGAAGGCGAAGAGAAGGGTTGTTAGGAAAAGCAACGACCGATTTGTTTTGCTGAGGGCGGTAGTGGCCTTGTCAGTCGCCGACAAGAACTTCAATCCTAATACCTAGACCTTTGGGGCTGAAGAGTGAGTCAACCCACTTCTTTCTCAACGTAATGCTGTGCTCAGATTTGCAGTCACAGCTCAAACTGGTAGTGCCATGGTCCAAATATCGAAAGGTTCTGTTTTGGCTACGGAGGTCGGCACAGGTTAAAAACAATGCTTTTTTTTTTTCTTCCAGTATTTTCGGTGAATACATGTTGTTCTGGCTACACGTTGAGGATGGGAATGAGATGGAGAGGTACCACAGAGTAATGGAAAAGGACGGGATCGGAGGGTGGGGATGGGGGGGGGGGGGGGGGGGGGGGGGGGAGGGGGACGGCTGACAACTACTGGTACTAACACCACTGACCTACTGAGGGGAAGAGAGAGAGAAGAGAGAGAGAGAGAGGAGGAGAAAACGAACGAGTGAGAGAGCGAGAGAGAGAGATAGAGAGGAGAGAGGGGGAGAACGAACGAGTGAGAGGGAACAGAGAGAGGAGAAAGAGAGAGAGAGAGAGAGGAGAAACAGAGAGAGAGAGAAAAAAACACAGTCGAGAGAAAAAAAAAAAAACGAAAGAGAGAGAAAGAGAAAAGAGAGGACGACAGAGAGAGGAGAGAGAGAGAGAGAGAGGCGGTTCGACCCCCGGGAAGCCGAGAGAGGAGAGAGAGAGGAGAGAGAGAAGAGAGAGAGAGATAGAGAGGAGAGAGAGAGAGAGAGAGAGAGAGAGAATTTACAGCCCTACATCTCCGTGTAAAGAACATTTATTACTTTTGGAAGTCTTCTTTTGTCCTCGTGTCTTTTGCTTTTCGGGGTCTTCTTCTTCTTCCTTTTCCCTCTGTTTCTTTTGGTCCTGGCTCTGCAATGCAATTATATGAGCGACAGGCTAGCACTAAGCTCCTCACAACCAAAGCCTTTCAGAGAGGTTGTTTTCAGCATGACGTAAGTTGTTATTGCACGCAATTCCTTTACCACGACATGCGTTTATGCAAAATGACGGAATCATTCTCTCCCTGAGTCTCTCTCTCTCTCTCTCTCTCTCTCTCTCTCTGAACAGAGACTTGTCCCTGAACTGGGGCAAGGGCCAGATGGGAAAAAAAAACCATTTTTCTTAAACATGCTTCCCTTGGGAATAAAGATTATCATTAAATGGATCAACCAAATCTCTCCCCCCCCCCCCCCAATTCTGTTTCACGCTGTGCTGTGCTGTGCTGTGTGCTGTGCTGCGCTTGTGTGTGTGTGTTGTGTGTGTGTGTGTGTGTGGTGTGTGTGTGTGTGGTGTGCGCGTTTGTGCGTGTGTGCGTGCGTCAGTGCGTGCGTGCGCGTGCGTCCGTCCGATTGGTGCGCGCGTGCGTGTGGTGCGTATGTGTGTGTGTGTGGTGTGTAGTGTGTGTGTGTGTGTGTGTGTGTGTGTGTGAGTGTGTGTGTGGAGGAGAGAGAGAGAACCGAAGAGAAGGAGAGAGTTGAGAGGAGAGAGAGAGTACGAGAGAGGAGCGAGAGAGTGTGTGAGAGGAGAGAGAGAGAGGAGAGTGTGTACGAGTGAGGGATACCGGTGCGAGAGAGTTGAGTGTGACATAAGCGAGTGTCAGTTTTAAGAGGGAGCGTGGGGATAGTGACATTAGATCCGCCATGTTGTCTAGTGACATTAATGTTGTGTGTACTGTGTACAAGTGACATTCATCCGCCTGTGATTGTGAATTAGGGACATTTGTGTCAGTGTGTACTAGTGTTCATCCCCCTGTTGTCATTGTGTAGTGGTGACATTCATCCCCCTGTGTCACTGTGTACTAGTGACATTCATCCCCCTGTGTCACTGTGCAATAGTGACATTCATCCCCCTGTGTCACTGTGTACTAGTGACATTCATCCCCCTGTGTCACTGTGTACTAGTGACATTCATCCCCCGGTGTCACTGTGTACTTGTGACATTCATCCCCCTGTTTCACTGTGTACTAGTTGACATTCATCCCCCTGGGTCACTGTGTACAATGACCATTCATCCGCCTGTGTCACAGTGTGTATAGTGACATTCATCGCCTGTGTCACTGTGTACTAGTGACATTCATCCGCCTGTCACTGTGTACAGTGACATACATCCCCTGTGTCACAAGTGTGTACTAGTCATTCATCCGCCTGTGTCACTGTGTACTAGTGACATTCATCCGCCTGTGTCAGTGTGTACTAGTGACATTCATCCGCCTGTGTCACTGTGTAATAGTGACATTCATCCGCCTGTGTCACTGTGTACTAGTGACATTCATCCGCCTGTGTCACTGTGTACTAGTGACATTCATCCGCCTGTGTCACTGTGTGCTAGTGACATTCATCCGCCTGCGTCACTGTGTACTAGTGACATTTATTCCGCCTGTGTCATTGTGTACAAGTGACATTCATCCCGCCTGTGTCAGCGTATACTGGCTCCAGTGACAGAGTGCTGTGGGTGAGGGTGGAAAATGAGAGGGAGGGACCCCTGTGAAAGAAGGAGTCCAGACGCCTTCTGTTCTGCCACTCAACACGCACTGGGACTAGCAGCCGCTGAAAAACGACAACATCAAGGAGGGAAAAAATTAGTCCAGCCTTCTGTTTGCAGTCTGTAACTACTAACGCACAATGTTCACAAAGCAGCTGAACCCTCACCGGACAGCTGAACCCCCCCCCCCCCCCCCCCCCCCCCCCCCCCCCCCCCCCCCCCCCCGCCCCCCATTTAAACTGGTGGTATGTACACACAGGCCTGCCGTGCTGTTTTGGACTCTCTCCAACTTGTTTGCAGTAATTTGTCACCCGATCCGCTAGTTCCGCAGCTTGAAAGGGATGCTATTATCAACACTCACGCTCTCCAAATCTGCTGGCGGGACTAATTCGCGCCAGATTACAGAATCCCCTGTATTTTTTTCTTTTTTTTTTTTTTTTTTTAATATTTCGCCAAAAATGAGATAACCGTCTCTAAACATTCTTTCCGTCGAGAGGGGGACGGGGTGGGGTGGGGGGTTGGGGGGGGGGGGGGGACGTTTTTGGATAACTACGTTGCTCTTCACGCTCAAATCTGAAGAATTCTGATTAGCTTTCAGCTGCGTTTTCAACATATTTAGAAATTAACCGGTACCGCGTGAGGTTTGTTTCTGTTGTCATTGTCTCACGTTCCGCGCCCCTCCCTCCTTACTTCGGGCGCGCGCGCACGCGCGCGCGCACACACACACACACACACACACACACACACACACACACACACGAAAAACTCTTCGTGCAGATAACATACAGGCCAGCCCACATTAAGAGGTAAAAAGCGTCTCCGTAGTGCATACCACTGAGGAGTCTCTGGCGGCAAATCACATGTTAGGAGTTAGGAGTTCCGTGTGACGTTTGGTATGTACCAGCAGTCCACCAACAACATTCCAAACCAAAACCGACACAAGGCAACCCATCGGAGGAGACCTCTGTCGGAGTCACCTGAGTATCCTGGGGTGGTGGAGAAGTCGCGCCTATTCCGATCAAGCACATGCAACACCACTTACCCCCCCAGTACTGACGACCAGAAATGCCTAGTCGTGGAACTAGCATGAGTCTCTCTCTCTCTCTCTCTCTCTCTCTCTCTCTCTCTCTCTCCAGAGGGCGCTACCATGCCTATTTATAGTTTCATTCTCTTGGTCTGTCAGATAAACGGTATACAAAAAACAGCCCCACCACCAACAAAACGCCCCCAAAGTGTGCACAGGCAACAATGACCTGCAAGATGCTCTGTTGAGAAGACCGCCCATACACCTATCCTTTACCACAGAATGAGGAAAATCTACAGCGTAAAAAAAGTACCTTGAAATAAAACATGTCAAAACGGACAAATAAAACAACAGAACAACTAAAGAAAGGAGCGGCGAGGCATTCGACGAACATCCCCCACCCCCCCACCCCACTCCCTCCCTCTCCCCCCTTCACAATCAAGGTAAATAAACGAATATGTAAACAAAAACAGGAACAAATGCGCACACCAGGAAATGGCTGGTTTTTATTATTATTATTTTTTTTCTTCACCAAATTCTCATGAAAGGTGGCTTCTTCCCAGACTTCATGTTCTGGTTCGCTTCATAGTTTCTCCTTGCCTTTGTGGCGACACTTGGTTCAGGCATTCAGTTCAACATGGCACAGACAGTGACGCTGTGGGAAGCGTGGTGACGCACCCGATGATTTACCGTCACCGGTGAAAAATGTCCTCTCTCTCTCTGTGTCTCTGTCGGTCTCTCTCTGTGTGTCTCTGTCTGTGTCTGTCTCTGTCTGTCTGTCCGTCCGTCCGTCCTGTCTGTCTGTCTGTCCGTCCGTCTGTCTCTGTCTGTCTGTCTGTCCGTCCGTCTGTCTCTGTCTGTCTGTCTCCCCCCCCTCCCCCCACCCTACGTTCTGCATCATCCCTAACATGTGTCCAGTTGTGATTTGTTCTATTGCTAAAGCATCTTGAGCAAGCTACTGTCACGTTTGGCATAGTGTTCGGATAATCCTTGAAAGCAATGTTATATGATTACAATAATAACCCCTTGTAATATTTAATTTTTCTACTTCATGTCTTCGTATAAGATTTTGGCTGCTACTGAATAAACTCATTCGTCTTCGTTTTTCTCTCTCTCTCTTTTTTGCGCGCGAACGCGTGCGCGCGCGCCCGCGTGTGTGTGTGGTGTGTGTGCGTGCGCGCGTGTGTGCGAGCGTGTGTGCGTGACACACATCTACTCTCTCTCTCTCTCTCTCTCTTCTCTCTCTCTCTCTCTCTCTCTCTCTCTCTCTCGGAAGCTAGGCACGACCTCTCCAGAACCGATTGTGAGACAAGGTCTATTCTTATGAAGCAAGGATGTGGAGGGCTGGTAGGTGAAGGGTGGGGGTGGGGGTGGGGTGGGGGAGGTGGGGGGCTATAAAACCATAGCTCTGAAGGACTACAGCTGTACGTACACCCCATCCTCTGGCAACACAATCCCAGGACCGGAGGAGCGCCGACTGCGGGATCACCTTTTATGGCCACGTTTCCAGTTTGAAACAAGATGATGAGAAGAATGTCGCCGTTTCTTCACCGAAACAATCAATGTGTCACACACACGTCTTGCTAACGTTTCACGCCGTGGGCCACGCAGCTCACGCACACGCGCACGCACACACGTACACGCGCGCGCGCTCATGCTCGCAGAGAGAAAGAGAGAGAGAGAGAGAGAGATGAGAGAGAGAGAGAGAGAGAGAGAGAGCGAGCGGGGGGAAGGGGGTAAGGTAAGATAATGTCGCTTACAGCCCAGCCGATCGCAAAGGGCCATATCAGGGCTGTCACCGCGTTGAAGTCAACTCACAAGTCATTGGGGAAAAAAAAGAAAAAAAAAAAAAAAAAAAGAAAAAGAAAAGAAAAAAACCTCCTATCATTCACACAGCCGTTTAAAATACACTAAAAGCACGCCTGAAATTTTGTTAAAAATGTTTCTTCTGTAAAATCGTGGATCAGATGAAAAAATGTTGTTCTCTTACAGAAATTCAAAGATCGTATCAGAGAGAGAGAGAGAGAGAGAGAGAGAGAGAGAGAGAGAGAGAGAGAGAGAGAGAGACAGACAGACAGACAGACAGACAGAAGATAGAGACAGAGATGGACAGACGCAAAAAACACACACAGCCTGAAAGGCAGACAGACGAACGTTTAGACACACAGACAGAAACAGAAACAGACTACGTGTGCGTGTGCGCACTCGCGTATGTTGTGGTCAAAGAGAGAGAGAGAGGAATGGGGGGGGGGGGGGGGGGCAGGAGAGAGAGAGATGAGAGACAGAGGGTGGGAGGGAAAGAGAGAAAGAGAGAGAGGCGGACAGACGGAAGGAGGGGGAGGGGAGGGAGAGGGGGGGGGAGAGAGAGACGAGAGAGAGAGAGAGAGAGAGAGAGAGAGAGAGTTTGTCAGGCTGAAACAGAGACAGAGATAGATAGATAGAGAGAGAGGAGAGAGAGAGAGAGAGAGAGAGAGAGAGGGGGGGGATAGGAGAGAGAGAGAGACAGACAGAGACAGACAGACAGACAGACAAAGAGAGATAAAGCTGCCAACAACTGATGTCCGCTCTTGACAGCGTGTCCCTTTTTACAACCCAGTCGCCAGATTGCAACAAAATCAATAGAAAAGCTGGCTTGTTGTAAATCGCGACCCGACGAGCGCGAAAAAAAAAGTGTACAAGAATTCCTAGAACAAAGACAGAAGAATGGGTCACAATGGCAGATAAAAGACAGAAGAATGGGTCATAATGGCAGATAAAAAAAAAAGACCGAAGAATGGGTCATAATGGCAGATGAAAAGACAGAAGAATGGGTCATAATGGCAGATAAAAAGACAGAAGAATGGGTCATAATGACAGATAAAAAGACAGAAGAAATAATGGCAGGCAAAAAGACAGAGAATGGGTCATAACGGCAGATAAAATAAGAATGGGTCATAATGGCAGATAAAAAGAAGAATGGGTCATAATGGTAGATAAAAAGACAAGTATTTCACAGAACAGAAAGACACAAAAATAAATACATGAATAAAAAAAAATGAAAAAAGAAAGGAAGGAAGGAAGGACGGAAGAAAGAAAAACAAGAAAGAAAGGAAAAAAAAAAGGAAAGAAAAGAAAAAAAAAAAAAAAGAAAGAAAGGAGGAAATTAAAGAAACAAAAACTAAACTGGTTCCCAATAAAAATATGCTACAGAATTTTGGTAACAAATAGTGTGCTGAAAAGTATACAAATTATTGATAGTGATAAATGTAATCTTTGTAATAGAGGATCATTACCTAGGGGAATGTGAATTTACCTGTATTTTCTGGAAAGACCTTGAAAGAGCTCTGAAAGTTAACTGTTCACACTGAGAAAGATTATCCCTTAATGTGGAGATTATATTATTTGGTACGGATGAGAAAACAAAAAACCGATGATACGCTAGACCTAATAATTTCAATGGGAGAATATTTCATTTATAAATGTAGAATTAACAAAACAAAACCTAATCTAAACATGTTTTTTGAATGAGCTGGACTATAGATACAAAATGGAGAAAATATATGTACTTGATGGAGATGAATCAGGCTACCTGCCAAACAAAATAGTTACCATACCTGCTAGAGGATTAATGGTTATGTTTTGTAAGGTATGTATAATGTACCTGAGTGTGTGTGTGTGTGTGTGTGTGCGTGCGCGCGTGTGCGTGCGTGCGTGCGTGCGTGCGTGCGTGCATGCGTGTGTGTGTGTGTGTGTGTGTGTGTGTGTGTGTGTGTGTATTTCACATCGTCCACGACCTTGGAGCGTCCATGAAATAATGGGAAATCAAAGTTTGTCTATATAATGTACTTTCTCCGAAAGCTAACAATCAAAACAAAACAAAACAAAAAAAAAAAAAAAAAAAAACACACACACACACACACACACACACACACACAAAGAAAAACATAAAGAACGGACGAAAAGTAGACACAGTCACAGCGAAAGGAAAAGGGAGGTTACCGGGACAGCGAACTGGCAGCAGCTCAAGGCGCGGGAGGAGGACCTACTACTCGCACTGGCGAAACAGCCTCCTCCTCCTCCTCCTCCCCGGCATCCTTGCCACAGGGGGCCGCCACCACCACCACCCACTATCGCCCTAGCCCCATCGGCCACCAGTCTCCTCCACTCGTTGTTGATGTAACCAGGACTCGCCTTTCTCTCTCTCACCCCTCAATGCGTTTACGTCTCTCTCGCCGACTGACAAGATACACACAAGAGCAGTAACACACAGGAGGCGGCTCTCTCTGCCAGAGGTACGCTACACCATCGCCGCTACCACTACCACCACTCCGTGCTCTGACACACAAACACACACACACACACACAGCAAAAGGCCAGGGGCATTACGCAATGTTTTCACTCCCGCGTTTCGTATCGTGTCTCCCCCACCCCACCCCCGACCCCCTCCCCACCAGCTTGCCTTTCTTGCTGCCTTGACGCTTGCTTGCGCGCTTGTGGAGGCGAGAGGTGGTGGTGGTTGTTGTTGGAGGTGGTGGTGGTGCTGGGTGGGTGGGGGGAAGGGGGGGGGGAGGGGACGAGGGAAGGGGAGAGAAAAATCCCCCCCCCCCCCCCCCCCCCCCCCCAACCCCTGTTTTCCTCTAGCTAGCGATTCGCTTTAATGTCAAACCATCAACGGGCAACGGGCACCCGTCTTCTCCTGGCTTCCAGCATCCACCTCTCAGGTTCACGGGGCACTCGTCTCTTCCACAGCCGGGCACTCATCTGTCGTGCAGCCGCCACTTCATTTCATGGCAGCCAGCGGGGAAAAGGGGAAAAGTCAGGTAGCGAGGGGGGGGGGGGGGGGGGGGGGGGGGGGAGAGGGGGCTGGGGGGGGGGGAGGGAGGGGGGGGGGGTTTTCATGTTTCTAAACAGCAGCAGACATTAACTTCTCTTTCGGCAGAGGAAAACTATTACTAGGCCTGCCTGTCGGTAGCGCAACAGACACCCCCCCCCCCCCCCCCGTCTCTTCCACATCGAGCACTCATCTCGAGGCAGCGAGCACATCTCTCTTGGCAGAAAGCAACTGTCATTCAGCGATAGGCACTCACTTCTCTTCAGCATTCATCTCTTGGTATTGGGCACTTATCTCTCTCGGCAGTAGGCATTCATCTCTAGGCAATGGACACTTATCTCTCGGCAGCAGGCATTCATCTCTAGGTAATGGGCACTCATCTCTCGGCAGCAGACATTCATCTCTAGGTAATGGGCACTCATCTCTCGGCAGTAGGCATTCATCTCTAAAGCAATGGGCACTCATCTCTCGGCAGCAGCAGCATTCATTTCTAGGTAATGGGCACTTATCTCTCGGCAGCAGGCATTCACCTCTAGGTAATGGGCACTATCTCTCGGCAGTAGGCATTCATCGCTAGGTAATGGGCACTCATACAATTTGCAGCAGGCATTCGCAGCACGGCAATAACACTCATCTCTTGGCAATGGACACTCATCTCTTGGCAGCAGGCATTCATCTCTAGGCAATGCACACTCATCTCTTGGCAGCAGGCATTCATCTCTTGGCAGCAGGCATTCATCTCTTGGCAATGCACACTCTCATCTCTTTCAGGCATTCATCTCTTG
>JADBJO010003572.1:155000-162500 GCA_016801955.1 Conus betulinus | reverse complement strand
TACTCCCCACCATCACGTCACCCTCTAGTCTAAATTAAAACACACACACACACACACACACACACACACACACACACGCACGCACACGCACGCACGCACGCACGCACGCACCAACACACACACACACACACACACGCACGCACGCACGCACTCAAGCTTGTTGAAGGGCCGACGAGAGCTGTGCACAGGATGGTCCCAAAGGAAAGGTGAAACCAACAGACGTGCTCAGGCTCAGTAACGCCACACCCTCTTTTTCTTTTGCGGCGCCCACAACAGTGCCACACGCCGCATGAAACTGTGAGCGAATACACTTTTAAAGGTATGTGAAATAACTACGCTAATTAACATGGACAAACGGATTACATGACAAAACACGACGCGTTTCGACCTCCTAGGCCTTCTCCTGGCAAGATAAACAACACTCATGACATCGAAAATGAAGAACGAGCAATCACTTATCTTCTCATATTCGGGGTAAGATGGGCGGTTTTGGGAATACTCTACAGGCTGTTATCAACAAAACGAACTGTCCACTCGTGTGGCTAGCTTGCGTATCTAAGACGATCCGTAGCCCGCTTCTCACTACAAACCAACATCTCAAACTCCCAGACGAATAAAAAAGAAAAAAGAAACACTGAACATGAGAACGAAATACTGAATCAACCAGAAAAGGGAAAACGTGAGTGAAGACAGCCAACACCCAGACGTCCGTCACGATGTCAGCCTGCGAGTTTGATTCGTGCCAGCTTGACTGCACAGCTCGACCGACTCGCCTCAACCCCGTGCTGCTCCAACGGCGGCCAGTCCGTGTGTCTAGGCCATTAGCTTCCGGCACATTGAGCTCATGAACTTGCCTTTGTTCAATGAGAAAACGTATTAAGCTTAGCGTGCACACACACACACACACACACACACACACACACACACGCACGTACGCACACACCGCAACTTTAACCTCTGGCATAAAAAAAACAGGCAGAACGAGAAGAAAAACAGAAAAGGGGGGGGGGGGGGGGGTGATGAACGAAAAGAAAAGAAGAAGAAGAAAAAAAAAGAAAATATCATTATGGTTATGTAAATTACATACATACACACGAACTCGCACATACATACGAACTCACGCATGCACATGCAACAGAGAGAGAGAGAGAGAGAGAGAGAGAGAGAGAGAGAGAGAGAGAGAGAGAGAGAGAGAGAGAGAGAGAGAGCAATGCCAACTTCTATCTTAACAACAAGAAAAAAGTGACATGAAGAGAGAACAAGAAGAAAAGGCTGAAAGAAAAAAAAAAAAAAGAACGAAAGGGGAAAGGAAGGAAAAAAAAAAAAAAAAAAAACCCCAGAGGAAAGTGACGAAAAGGGGAGAAACAAAAGAATGACAGAAACGCTAGGGGGGAAAGGCACAAAAGAAGTGGCGCAAGGAGTGTGCAAATCACATTAGACGAACCGTCCGATTGGCAGTTGCGCAAGACAGGACCGGCGTTCCCTTCCGTTAAAAAAAAAAAAAAAAAAGACGGTCCCAGGAGTGTTCCTTGTCTTCTCCACAATGCAGAAGCGTTTGCTTTCAACTGTTAGCTTTGCTCAGCTGCGCATGCTGCGCGCGCGGGGTGTGTGCGTGCGTGCGTGCGTGTGTGTGTGTGTGTGCATGTGCGCGCGCGTGTACGTGTGTGTGTGTGTGTGTGTGTGCACGCACGCACGTGTGTGTGTGTGTGTGTGTGTGTGTGTGTGTGTGTGTTTTGTAATACATTCTTCCTTCCTAAATGATTGTCACCTACCGTAACCCGGCCATACAACGTAACGGAACGCGTATTTAGTTGGTATGAAAACTGTTGCCGTTGGATTTCTTTCTTTTCTTCTCCTTCCTTCCTTCCTTTCTCCCTTCTCTACTTTATTCCCTCCCTTCTTTTTTTCCTTCTCTTTTTTTTTTCCTTTCTATCTTTCATTTTCATTCCAGCTTTTGGTCTTTCAGAGGGCTTCTTCCCTTCGACCCTGGAATGTCTGAGAGCTTGATTTGGCGTTGTCAGACTGGGTAGTATTTTCCCCCCTCATGGCCATGCGGGTGCGTCATTTGTAACGGCTGGGGGGTGTGACACAGGAGGGGACGGTTTTAAGTGGACAGGGAGAAACTGACAGATGCGACACCTCTTGTCTATCGATTTGCAAGAACCGATCCTGCTTTGTGGGCATAGAAAGTCACCAAGAACCACACACACACACACACACGTACACACACGTACAGACAGACAGACAGACAGACAGACAGACAGACACACACACACACACACACACACACACACACGTACACACAGATAGACAGACACACACACACACGTACACACAGAGAGACGGAAGGATCCGATTCGCCTGATGTAGGCGGCTATTAATAGTAACGGAAACTTATCTGGCTTAATGTGCTGCACTATAATGTATTTATATTGTGCAGCTCCTTATCACAACAGACTTCAGTGCGTGAAATAAAAAAGAAAAAAAAAAAAAAAAAAAAAAAAAAAGAAAAACCCGTGTAGGCCTATCACTGTTTTCCGATCGAAGTGGATTTTTTTTTCTATGCAGAATGTCGTCAGTAACCGTAGATTCTTTTACATTAGCTGTGTGTATACTGCGCATGCAATCTTGGTTAACTGCCACACACACACACACACACACACACACACACACACACACACACACTGAAAACATGCGTGCTCGCGTAGTTACGAAACATACACAAGCACATAAAGACACACACACACACACACACACACACACACACACACACACACACACACACTTCTCTCTCTCTCTCTGTGTGAGACAGATACATACACACGAGAGAGAGAGAGAGAGAGAGAGAGAGAGAGAGAGAGAGAGAGAGAGAGAGAGGAGAGAGAGAGAGAGAGAGAGAGCGAGAGCCAATCTTACCGCCCAACTCAGAGGGCGTTGAGAGTCCCAGCACCATTTGACATTTCAGGAATTCATCAATCATGTTGGGGGTGGGGGGGGGGGGGGGGGGGGGGGGGGGGGCACACGAGAATAAGAGTTCCATAATGAAGGCTGTACTTGCAATGCTGCAGCTAATGCAAACGACACAGTACCTCATTGCTGCAGGCAGCAGTTGGAACACACACGATGCGCCCACCACCCCCACCTTCCCTTTCCTACCCCATCTCCCCTCACTCCCACCCCCCCCCCTCCCCTCTCTCCAAAACTGGTGCATGAACGTGAACTGTTTTCGCAATAGGAGGGAAGCAAAGAGTGACCATTTCTGTTTGATGCGCCCATCCGATAGCGTTATTATCTTGGAAGCATCGTGGGAGAAGAGGTTGTGTGGGGGTGTAGAGGGGCGGGGGTGGGGATTGGGGAGGGGTGACTAATGGCAGAGCATTATTGGAAGAAATGTCCCGTGTGTCCTCTTAACTCTGAAATTAAGGGTGCTGGCATTCACTTTCTTTGTATTACGTCTTTGTCTTTTCGTCTCCCGTGTGTTTCATTTAGAAAATGTCAACATATCATACGTGTGTCAGGGCGGCACGAATCGCCACTATGTCTGTAAACCTTTGATGAGTGAAACCGACAGAATCATACCTGTTAAAACACACACACACAACTTTTCGTACGTGACAGGCGTAGAAGAAGAAGAAACTCTCTCTCTCTCTCTCTCTCTCTCTCTCTCTCTCTCTCTCTCTCTCTCTCTCTCTCTCTCAAGTTTTATCGACGTCCAGCACTTTTCAAGTTAGTTTGTCTTCTTTAATCAAGAAATGAAAATGTTACAAGGAATCTTGCTTTATATCTATACAAGTCATTCAAAAGGAGCAGGGATTTGACGTAAGTAAATGCATATGTTGTGGATGTTTATACGTCTGTGATGAAATACCTTATTTAGACATGCTAGCTATTACTCGCCCCCTTCAAAACGGGGACGTGGCCTTTTCTGGAATAAATGATCGTCATCGTTATCTCTCTCTCTCTCTCTCTCTCCCTCCCTGTCCCTGTCTCTCTCTCTCTCTCTCTCTCTCTCTCTCTCTCTCTCTCTCTCTCTCTCTCACACACACACACACACACACACACACAGGGGCGAGTTCTGTCTTTCTGCCTCCAATCAGTATTGTTGGTTGTACAGTTCTGCAGTTTTCGTCTGATTATTTCCTAATTCGGCACATCAGCATACAGGGTACAACTAAGTGCAAATGCTTGGCGACCAATGTGGCAAAGCGAAGCGAGGTGGGGGGAATTCCAAGAGAGTCAAGCATGCCTTGCAGAGGCTTCAGAGCAATTCAAAACACTTTCTTTTCCAGCCGGACTAGTTCAGAAGGAAGACGGACTTCAGATCTAAACGCCCCTCCGTAGTTCGATTCTGAACTGATTCATATCCTGTCTCCCCCCCCCCCCTCCCCCCGCCCCCCCCCCCCCCCCCCCTTTTTCCCCTTGTTTTGTTTTTTTTTGTTCAAGGTATTCGAAGCAGGTATTGGGGGAAAGGAAAAAAGGAACGGGAGACGGGAGAAAGAAGAACGAAGGAGGGGGGGGGGGGGGGGGGGGGGGAGTAGGGAGGATGAAAGAGGACGAGGGGAAAGAGAGAGAGAGAGTGAGGGGGGGAGTGGGGGGGGGGGGGGGGGGGCAGGAGAGGGAGACAGCGGGAAACGGGGAAGGGAGCTGGTAGAGGGAGAGACTGGGTAAAATGAGAAAGGGGTTGGGGCAAAGGGTGTGAGGGGGGGGGGGGGGGGGGGGGGGGGGGGGATGGGATGGAGGGGGGATGGGGTGGGGACGTGGAAAAGGTGACGGGGGGGGGGACAGATAAGTAGAAAGGCACATGAAAACAGAGACAGAGAACTACAAAAGAAAAAGGATTCACCTTATTTGGTTATAAAAAAAAAAAGTATTTGTTCAAGAACCATTTTGAAAGCAAAATTCAGAGAATCAAAAGAAAAAGCTGATTCACCTTATTTCTTCAGGTCAACACGATCTTCAATACCAGCAAGTACTGTCTTTTAGGACAAAAGCCACAGTAAAAGGCCAGCACACCATGCAGTTGTCAGCCTGCTCTTATCCTTCAAGTCTGTGCCTATACTGACAGGGATTTCAGCCCTGTTGCAGAAAATAACAAATAAAGGTAACAAGCTAGACATTTCCGTAATTTATGTCCCGCCATCTTTTTTTTTTTTTTTTTTCCATTTCCTTCCATAACACTAAAAATAGTAACGCCCCTCCATTGTGGCTCTTTGGTCTGACCTCCGCGCGATTCATTCTCTCAATATGGCGGAGAAGGTTTGGGAGGGGAGAGAGAAGAACGCAAGGGTAGGGTTCAAGAGGGGTCGAGAAGGGGAAGCGAGAGGTGTGAAGGGAGGGGTTTGGGGGTGGGGCTGGACAGGGGTGGGGTGGGGGGGGTGGGGGGGGGAGGAGAGGGAGGTGCATGGGCGACGAAGGGAAAGATGATTAGCGGTGAGTTGGCGGGGGCGGGGGGGGGGGGGGGGGGGGGAAGAAAAAGCTGAGGTGAAAGAATGGGAGGGTCACAGTGCAGTGCGCACGCAGCCGATGCATTACAGCTGATGCCTCATCCTGTTCACTGTCAAGGTCTCAAGAGATTCGCTGGAGGGGGGAGGGGGGGGGGGGGGGGGGGCAGGGGAGACGACTGACGGGAGATTGGTTGGAGCACAAGAAGAAGAAGAAGAAGAAGAAGAAGAGAGAGAGAGAGAGAGAGAGAGAGAGAGAGAGAGAGATGAGAGAGAGAGAGAGAGAGAGAGAAAGAGAGAGAGAGAGCATTTTGTTTTTTACAATCCTTGTGTCAGTCAAATCAAGATGGGATGTGCAAGCTGGGGGGTGGTAGGTTTGACCCCCCCTCAGACGCATTTCTTTGGGGAATCTGGGGAGCCCCAACCTGCTCCTACGCGGAGTTCTGAGTGATACGAGTTCAAACAGCAAGAATAGATGCACACAGTCGAGTTTCATCCCACTTAATGGAAGGGTGTGTGTGTGTGTGTGTGTGTGTGTGTGTGTGTGTGTGTGTGTGTGTGTGTGTGTGTGTGTGTGTGTGTGTGTGTGCGTGCGTGCCCGCGCGCGCGTGCGAGTGTTGCTTCTTTCTTTCTTTAATTCTTTCTTTTCTTTTTTCTTTCTTTTTTTTGTGCACATCTCATTCCTGACCAACAATGAAGGGATCTGCACTCCGAGGCCTGGCTGATGCCGTGATGCAGTACGAAAGGCAGCGTAGCCTACAGCCCTGCCCTGCTGTCTCTGCCCACAATGGAGTCCATTTCAACATCATCCTTGCTAATCATTAAAAAAAAAAAAGACCCCCCCCCCCCCCCCCCCCCCCCCCCCCCCCCCCCCCCCCCCCCCCCCCCCCCCCCCCCCCCCCAAAAAAAAAGCAAACAAAAAAACAAAAATCCAGGAAAAAAAATAATACAATTCAAGTTCTGAGGCCCTCTCTGTTCTCGTAGTGACCTCAGGCCCCATTTTCATCTCCACGTCCACGCCAGCAGCCAGTTCCAAGCACCAAGCTGTTCGGTATGGGCAACTTCACCGGGACTGTTCCTAAGAGGACCGTGGTGGCGCCTTCCGAACGGGGACGCGGCAGGACACCCATCTCTTGGGTGAGAAAAAAAAAAAAGACTGGTTGGGAAACCCAGCTCGCGCCTGGCCGCACGGGTGGTGGATGAACTCCAACCAGGAGCCGAGCCAATCACCGGGCCGCGCCACTAGACAGCCAAGAGCTTTCCGGTGGGCCAGGTTGAACCAGCTGGTCGTCTCAAAGGTGGATGGACAATGAGTAGCGTCCGTTCCCTGACCGCCTCAGTGAATAGGAAAGGGGGCAATGAAACGCTGAAGGGGGGTGGGGGTGGGGGTGGGGTCTGAACCTCGACCACCATGTTCTCCCAGATGAATCTCAACAGACCCGACGATGACAGGGGTGGATCCAGGTCTGAGAGAAGAGGCCGTCTTTCAGATCAACGGAGAATTGCCCAGCCACCCGGCTGGACAGGGTCCTTCGAAGGGTCTGAAACTCCAACACTCGAAGTCCCACACGAATCTCAGAGACCCAACGATGAACTGGGTGGAGGAGGCGCCGAGACAGGGCGTCTTTCAGATCAATGGGGAATGCCTACCCACTCCCCACCCCAGCCCCACCCCACCTCTCACGGATGGACAGAGTCCATCATCGGGGATTGAGAGTCCAGTTTTTTTTCTTTTTTCAACTTGGCTTTCCTCTACTGGTGAGCGGTGAGACAGACATTGTGGGATGTAGGATCAGCTGCCAACTCTCCACAATGGAGGAGCGGAGGAGCAGCTGTGAGCGGTGAACAGACATTGTGGGATCAGCTGCCAGCGAGAGACAGTTGTGAGATCAGCTGCCAACTTGTGGAGGAGCAGCCTGGTGAGCGGTGAGAGAGACATCTCCATCAGCTGCCAACTCTCCACAATGGAGGAGCAGCAGCCCAGAGAAGAGTGGCTGAGCGCTCATGTAGATTCCCGATGCTGGGGCCTGGAATAGGACAAAAGCTGAGGTGTGTAAGA
>JADBJO010003572.1:142500-150000 GCA_016801955.1 Conus betulinus | reverse complement strand
GTATTAAGAACTCAGCGATCGTCGTGTCCGTTGCTCCAAAAACAAAGGGAAGGAACTCTAACACGCTATCATGGTAAAAACAAGAAAACGCAACTCTACAGTCTTAGGCGAACTCGAAGGTGTCGCTACCTTACCCCCCTCCTAGCGTAGGACAAATACGAAGCGAAATATTAACATTAAACAAACAAACAAACAAACAAGCAAACAACATGGAAGCAATTTTCATTGAAATCTTGGGGGAAGGCGTGAGATGCGCCCAGAGCGGGTCTGGACACTAGAAGGTTTTCTGACAGGAGATGGTGAAGACAAAGTGTATGGTTTTGTACTTTTTTTTGGTTGTAACGCGTGTTGGCTCCGTTGGAGGTGTGGTCAAACCTCTGCACCAGATGGAACCACAGTCTTGTTTCCTGTAGTCGTGAGCTGTGAGACAAAATGCAGCTTTCAGATGGTCTACTGACACTTTTTCTGAACGGCCTTTGATGTCAATGGTGTAATATTTTGTCACTCGTGTCAATGATGCGGTATGGGCCATCATAGGGTCGTTGCAGAGGATGTCTGTGGGCGTGTTCAGCGACGGAGTCACCAATTTAGTATGGTTCTAAACTGAAGTATTAATAGTTCGGGCGATCGTCGTGTCCGTTGCTCCGAAACAAAAGGGAAGGACGTTGTCATGGTAAAAACAAGAAAACGCAACTCTAAAGTCTTAGGCGAACTCGAAGGTGTCGCTACAATACTAAAATCTCCTTGGTAGCAATTGCATCAATACTACTGACGTCATACTAGACCTGCATCAATTTAGAAACGGCGTCACATATTATTATCTTTTTTTACTGTAAAGTTCCACCTTTCACCACACCCTGCACAGTCCCATCTCCCACTGCCTCTTGTAGAGTCCACCCTTCAACTGCACCCTGCAGAATCCACCGTTCACTGCACCCTGCAGAGTCCACCCCCTCACAGCACCCTGCAGAGTCCACCTTCCACTGTACCCTGCAGAGTCCACCCCTCACTGCACCCTGCAGAGTCCACCCTTCACTGCACCCTGCAGAGTCCGCCCTTCACTGCACCCTGCAGAGTCCATCCCTCACTGCACCCTGCAGAGTCCATCCCTCACCGCACCCTGCAGAGTCCATCCCTCACCGCACCCTGCAGAATCCATCCCTCAGTCACTCACCGCACCCTGCAGAGTCCATCCCTCACTGCACCCTGCAGAGTCCATCCCTCACACCGCCCCCTGCAGAGTCCATCCCTCACGCACACCCTGCAGAGTCCATCCCTCACTGCACCCTGCAGAGTCCATCCCTCACCGCACCCTGCGGAGTCCATCCCTGACCGCACCCTGCAGAGTCCATCCTGACCGCACCCTGCAGAGTCCATCCCTCACCGCACAGAGTCCATCCCTCACTGCACCCTGCATAGTCCATCCCTCACTGCACCCTGCAGAGTCCATCCCTCACCGTTGCAGAGTCCATCCCTCACCGTTGCAGAGTCCATCCCTCACCGTTGCAGAGTCCATCCCTCACTGCACCCTGCAGCGCCCACTCTCACAGCAGCCTGCACCCTGCAGAGTCCACCCCTCACTGCACCCTGCAGAGTCCACCCCTCACTGCACCCTGCAGAGTCCACCCCTCACTGCACCCTGCAGAGTCCGCGCCCCAACCCACCCAGCAGAGTCCACCTTCCATCGCACCCTGTA
This sequence comes from Conus betulinus, assembly GCA_016801955.1. Classification (NCBI taxonomy): domain Eukaryota; kingdom Metazoa; phylum Mollusca; class Gastropoda; order Neogastropoda; family Conidae; genus Conus; species Conus betulinus. Next base: position 148,304 of record JADBJO010003572.1, on the reverse strand, counting down.
GAGTCCACCCTCCACCGCACACTGCAGAGCCCACCCTCCACTGCACCCTGCGCGCGCACACTCACACACAAACACACAAGCGCGTGTGTGCATGAACTAGATACGGATATACGCACGCACGCATGGACACACGTCCTCGCACGCACGCTCGTGCGTGCACTCCCATATACTTACGCATCTATACACACACACACAACACACACACACACACACACACACACACACACACACACACACACACACACATCTTCGTGCACGTAGAAAAGGGGGGGGGGGGGGGGGGGGGGGGGGGGGGAAGGGGGAGAGAGAGAGAGACAGACAGACAGAGACAGACAGACAGAGACAGAGAGGCCAGAGAGAGAGAGAGCGGGCAGTGAGGGGGGAGGGGGTAGAGAGGGTACAACAGAAGCCCAGTCAACAACGAGCTGCTCGCCTCTTTTGACATTTCACGCGGACAGCAGAAACGGCACAGTAAGGCGCTAAAAGAGGCTCTGGAACAATCCATCAGTTTTCAGCACACGCACACACACAGAGACAGAGAGAGGAGAGTGATGAGAGAGGGAGAGAGGAGAGAGAGAGAGAGGGTGAGGGGGAGGAGTACGACGGGGGGAGTGAGAGAGCCTCCCTATAGAGAGCGCTCTTATACACACACAGAGAGGAGTAGAGAGAGAGAGTGGAGACACACCACGCACCCAGGAGAGGCGCTGTGAAGGTGAGGATACAGTTAGAGAGAGGAGCGGAGGAGAGAGGAGGGAGACAGAGAGGAGAGAAGAGAGAGACGAGAGAGACACGAGACAGAGACGCTAGCAGAGAGAGATGGGAGGAGGGGGAGAGGGGGAGAGAGCGAGAGAGCGAGAGTGGAGAGCGAGAGAGGACCAGAGGGAGGAGAGAGGAGGCGAGAGAGGGGGAGAGAGAGAGAGGGGAAAGAGTTTCGAGTGATGAGAGAAGTGAAGGAGAGAGAATCAGAGGCTCTGGGAACGATTCCATCAGAAGAGCAAGAGCTAGACGGAGACGTCAGACGCACAGAGACAGAGGAGAGAGGAGAGAGGAGAGAGAGAGAGTAGAGGAGAGAGAGAGAGAGAGAGAGCGGAGAGAGTGTGTGGACGAGAGAGAGACTAGAGAGAGAGAGAGAGGAGGAGAGAGAGTCGAGAGAGAGAGAGAGAGAGGAGAGAGAGAGAGACGCGCACACAGTGCGAGCAAGCGAGTGAGAGAAGGAGAGACAGTCAGAAAGAGAGAGAGAGAGACAGAGAGAGAGAGAGAGAGAGAGAGAGAGAGAGAGAGGCGAGAGAGAGAGCGGATTCAGAGACACACAGACACTCCATACACCCCCCTCCGCCGCCCCCCCCCCCCCCCCCCCCCCCCCCCCCCCCCCCCCCACCCCCGAGAGGAGAGAGAGAGAGAGAGAGAACGAGACAGACAGACAGACAGACAGACAGACAGACAGAGACAGAGAGAGCACACCAATCATATACACACTCACATTACCTGATAAAGCACAAAAATCTCTCTATGGAAAACGTATTAAACGTCTAACGGCGATAAATCAGCTGTTTTTTTCCTCAGGAAATCTGGTACGATCTTCCGAGGAAAAAGGAAAAAAAAATAGCGAAAAAGAGGGAAAAAACGGTTATCATGATGAGGATCAAAACTGATTTCCAAGGAATCACAATTATTTCCTCTGGTTTCTGAGGATAATGACTGTTCTCCCCTTTTTCCCGCCACAAAATCACAACTGTCTCCCCCCCCCCCCCCCCCCCCCTTTTTTTTTTGGGTGGGTGAGTGGGGGTGAGGGGTGGGGGGTGGGTGGGGGGGGGGGGGGGTTATTACTGTTATCATCGTTTTCCTGACAAAAAAAAAAAAAAGTCATCAACATGGAAAACCCTGGAAATCGCCGTTTTACCATGACAAGCGCATGCGCATCGGCATCATTGATATTTAGCGAAAAGAGAAAAGAGGTATTAGTATCCAGAAGACCCTAAGAACTTCTCTTGAATCACAACTGTTTTTCTACTTCCGTACCTTTCCTACGGCTAACAGCTGCCGTTTCCCTTAATAATAACAGCCGTTTCCCTTAAGAATAACAGCCGTTTCCCTTAATAATAAGCCGTTCCGTTCCCCTTAAGAATAATAGCCGTTTCCCTTAATAATAACAGCCGTTTCCGTTAAGAACAATAGCCGTTTCCCTTAAGAATAATAGCCGTTTCCCTTAATAATAACAGCCGTTTCCGTTAAGAGCAATAGCCGTTTCCCTTCAGAATAATAGCCGTTTCCCTAATAATAACAGCCGTTTCCGTTAAGAACAATAGCCGTTTTCCCTTAAGAATAATAGCCGTTTCCCTTAATAATAACAGCCGTTTCCGTTAAGAACAACAGCCGTTTCCCTTCAGAATAATAGCCGTTTCCCTTAATAATAACAGCCGTTTCCGTTAAGAACAATAGCCGTTTCCCTTCAGAATAATAGCCGTTTTCCTGGAAAACAGCTATCATCGGCTTATGAGCTAATACGCTGCCATACATTTCCCTACCACGATCCAATTACCGCTGATAATAGTCATGATCATAAGGATGGTGTTTTCCTGGGTATCAACTGTTATCGGCTTAAGATCTGGTAGGCTGCCATACACCTCCCCCTACCACAATCAAAATAACACTGGTGATAATGATACGATGATGATGATGATGATGATGATGATGATGATGATGGATGAAAACAATTGTAATAATAACAACGAGAAGAAGAAGAAGAAGAAGAAGAAGAAGAAGAAGAAGAAGAAAGAAGAAGAAGAAGAAGAACAACAACAACAACAACAACATTATATAAACAACAACAAACAACAACCGAAGAAAGAAAGATGAAATAACAAAACACAACCGGAAAAAACTAATAAAATACACACACACACACACACACACACACACACACACACACACACACACACACACAAAAAATCAATAATGAAAAACAAATCTTCACATGAATTCATTCTGGCTGAGAAATCTGGTGAACGAAAGACCCCAGAACAAGCCATGTCATTACCAATAAGACAGGAAGCACATCGTATCAGTTTGGACTTTGATACTGCCCGGCCCAAACACACACGGACCTTGTGGGGCTGTCACCAGGCCAATCATCACCGTCATGAAGACATGTCTATGTCCAGTGTGTACAGCATGTCATTTCCAACACTGCAGTACTTCAGGCCGTAACAAACCCAGTCCACGCTGAGTTAACCAGCCATTCCGCGTGGTTGATCGTAAATCAGCTGTTTCCCTTAAAGCTTACAAAAAGTTTGTCAAAAACATTTCAATGAACACACACACACACACACACACACACACACACACAGAGTACAATAAAAGCAAAGGGTGCAACGATAAATAACACTCCTAAATGGGCAGCTACAGCTCACTCCGGTGTCAACATTGTCACCATTTTAAGTTGTCCCGATTACGAAAGAATTCGGACGCACCGGCCCAAAAGGTCATCCCCGCACCTAAACGCTCCGTTCTTCAAAATGCTACAGTCATTGCGAAAGCACCAGCTGAAATCACTTAAACGGCTCCGTTCTCGTCCTCTACGCCCCCTCCCTCCCTCCCATCTCTCTCTCTCTCTCTCTCTCTCTCTCTCTCTCTCTCTCTCTCTCTCATCTATTCGATCGGGGCAACGGCTCGCATAAACTACCTAAGGCATCTGTTGGCTGATTTCGATCAAGTTGACGGTTGTATTCGTTTCCAGCGAACGTAAGCAACCTCACGGCAAACTAGCGTTTAAATAGTACCGTCGAAACGGACAAAAACACACACACACACACACACACACACACACACACACACACACACACGTACACGCGCGCGCGCGCGCGACGAAAGTAAGCCTTGAATTGCAGCAAAAGGTAAAACGGACATTCCAGAGCACAGACACGTGAAGAGCACCCAAAGATACAAAAATAATGGACGACAAATTCTAAAACAGTCATTATGATGACTTCACCAAACGACATGCACAAACGAATCACAAGGCAAAACACGACGCGTTTCGACCTCTTAGGTCTTCTTCGGGCACGATAAACAACACTCAGGACAACGAAAACGAAGAACGAGCAAGCACTTCTCTTTGTCGAATTCTGCGCCAGATGGGCGTTGAATGACAAAGATATGTGATTGCACAATGGACGGGAGTTCGAAAGAAAAAAATGAAAGCAGAAAAGGGTAAAGGTCAAAGCAAGAGACAGAAAAAAAAGGGGAAATTAAGAGCACACCTCCTCTGGATATTTTCTACACAACATGCTGGTTAGATCCACGGTAAAGGCTTGTGCTGGCGCTCAAGAACAGGCTTCGACTGCCGAGAAAAAAAACAAAAAACCGAACAGATCTAAAACACTTCGGCATTGTGCGATGCGCTTGAACAGCCCATCAAACAGAATGAGGCTTACCTCGATCTGAGACAATCAACTGAAGATCGGCGCGTGAATCTCGCATTAATCAATCCATCCTTCGAATACTGTACTGGGTTTTCATTCCCCAACTGAAAGACGCCTTGCGTTCGGCTGTTAACATATTTGAGAAAAAACGTCAATTGAGAATTCTTCACTTCCATGAGACGCAGATACACAACACCTGATGCACTTTCGCTTTCATTTCTGAAGGCAAACACCCGTTTTCACATGCTTACCAAATATCGAACGAAGTAATTCTTTCTCACAAGTGACCTATTATTTTCAAAGCGCTGTTCGGAACAGTTTTCAAGGCGAAACGGACAGGTTCTTTGCTCGCTGAACGTCAAACGTTTCAGTTCGGTCAGAAACACGCCATTTTGATAGCAAACGTTTCGACTGTTTTCCAGCCAAAGCCGCACACAACCCGTGATCCCAGCTCGTCTCGCTCATTCAGTCCCAACCAACATCAGCCGGATCAAATACCGTTGATAATGCAGACTGGGCAATCAATCCGTTTATCATTAGATTAGCCCCCCCCCCCCCCCCTCCCCACCCCTCCCCCACGTCCCTCTTCATCCATCTTCCACTTCCCCCAGGATCCCCCCTCCATCCCCCCCCCCCCACCCCCCCCCCCACCAAACGCGCTAGATACCTTCCGTTTGAAAGATTGCTTGTTTCTGCCTTATATTAACGCGGGTTTATTTGACATATACGGCAGTTTGTGTTGTTTATTTGGCACTGATAATACAATCTTGGATGTTTCCTCATCAAATTCACTGCAGTCTGTGCCGGGGATAAAACAGGACAGGAGGGAAAAAATGTTGGAAGGCGAGAGCGTATCTACAGCAACGCAGGGGGCATGTTTCACGAGCTCTCTAAATCATGACGAAACTGCTGCACTTGTGTTATCGTTTCTCATCCCTGCGCGGTGAGAAACATGCAAAACAGATATCATCGTTGTAAAAAAATTTTCATTACCATCATCACCTTCATCATCATCATTATCATCATCACCTTCATCATCATCATACTCAGCGCAACAGCCTCCCTTAATACATGCTCACAGCTCACCAAGCACACACAAACACTTCCCACAAAGTTACAAGTGTAAACAACAATCAGTCAGCGCAATCTACTGTACGGTTGACAAATCATGTCAAAGTTTCACGAAACACTGACATGTCTTAGAAGACTGTCACACAGGAATCGCGCCAACAGTGGTTTCATACATTTCACGACCCGACCTGATTCATCATTTCAAGCCGTCCTGATTCTCCCAAGTGCTCTAAACTGCGCGAGCGTCTTTTAAAAACGGGTATTTCACCTATAGACATAATCCTTGTGTTCAATTCTGAAGCAGCTCTGGGT
>JADBJO010003572.1:130000-140000 GCA_016801955.1 Conus betulinus | reverse complement strand
TATAGCACAACGGCCAGACACACAAAAAAGACCAACTGGCACATAATTACTCCAGCACAGCCCCAGGCAAAACAAACAAGAACAAAAAAAAGAAAAACCCGACGCCAAAGCAAGACTAAAAAAAAAAAAAAAAAAAAAAGAAGAAGAACTGAATGAGTGACTGTTAGCGCGACAAAATGACTCACCCGTATACAGGTAGGCAGGAAGGTTGGCTGGTGGGTTAAAATTAGCGGGTGAAAAGGCGGACACGGACAGGGAGGTAGAGATGTGGACAGTTAGGTAGGTAAAGGTATGAGAGTGATAGGAAGATAGGTAGACCGGTAAAGTACATTACGTGAGCACCTAGGCTTCTTAGTTTGGGCAGAAAGGTGGGCAAGTACGCAAAAAACACAGACAGGTATGCAGGCAAAGAAACGGGCACGCTGACAGACAAGTGCGTTGGAAAGGTGGACACGTCAGTATCAAGTCAGACCCCCAGGAAGGTTGGGAAAGGCCGTACAGACAGGCGGTCCAGAACAGCAGGAAGGCAGACAGGCTGACAGAAAGGTGGGCAGAGACAGGTAGGCAGATGGCCGACAGGCAAGGGAGGCAGTCAGAAAAGTAAACAGGCGAATGGATAGATAGATAGACAGGGTTGGGTTCAGCCAGCACTTTTTTTTTGGCACGCTTTTTGTTTACCACATGTGTTGTTTATCGCAACTCAACAGACCCCTGTCATGCAAACACAAATCTGTCAGGAAACGAAATCAAAAAGCTAACTGTGTTATGTCTGTCGCTGTAGGCATGAAAGGCTGGAGAGAATAATCAGAAAACGATTAGAAAGAACGGCAAATAGACCAACTCTGGAAAAAAAAAGGGTTGGTCACATATTTCATCACAGCGTTGGTACGTGAAACCAATCAAGTCATGATGTTAACACTGCCCAGTCGACCACTAGAGTTTGAGTCGGTGTTGTGAGTTTTGTTGTTGTTTGTTGTTTAAAAAAAAAAAACACTTAAAAGTTTCAACCCCAAAGCCACGTCAACTCTTGAATCTTCACCAGCAGGTTAGTCGGGAGAGCTCAGGCCTCCACCTTGTCAAACGTACGGATCCGCCCTTTGATCCGGATCAGCATCACGGATCCGCGACAATATTTAATGGATTCTATCCTTGGGCCACATTTCAACTCTCCCATCAAGTTTCGACAAAGCAGGCTCGGCAATTTTAACTTCATCTTGCCAAAAGACACACACATAAAGATACGCTAGCGAAAACAACCTTGGTGGAGGTAAAGAGATCGATCTACCACAGTTTCACTCAGATTAAATGAAATTAAAAAAAAAAAAAACTGACTGAAGTATTCTAACTTCATCTTGCCAAAAGACAAACAAACAAACATACGCCAGCGAAAACACCTTGGAGGAGGTAAAGAGATCGATCTACCACAGTGTCACTCAGATTAAATGAAAAAGAAAAAAAAAATGAATTCCCTTAAAAAAAAAAAGTGCTGTTCTGAGAAGGAACATCTGGGAACATGGGCATCGATCATTTGTAAAAAAAAAAAAAAAAAAAAAAAAGAAAAAAAAGTAGATATTGTGTCAATGGGGGAAGGCGGCATCCAACCTTCCAGCAACGTGAACCGGCAATGCAGAAAGTAACGTCAACTGCAGGGTTCGCACCTCGCCACTAACGCGCTCTCATGTTTTGGAGGAAAGGTACCAACAAGGTAGAGAAAGGAAGGAAAAAAAAAAACAAAAAACATCAAAACCAAACCACAGGACAAGTAAGAAAAGGTAGGAAAGGTTAGACAACACTTACACGCAAAAAACACTCGAAAAAGACAGTGAAACGGAGGGAAAAACTGAGAGGACAGAAATGGGGAAAAGGAAGAAAGGATGTGACAAGTGGGAAAAACAAAGGGAAACAGCAACAAACAACAACAACAAAGTAAGAAATACTGATACACATTAGTGTACAGAATGGCTGGAAAATCTGGAAATGGAAGGAAAAAATTTAAAAAAAAAAAAAGAGAAAACCCTGTAAGAACAAGTAGATCGAAGCTGCACCAGAGTATGAACAGGTATGAAATCATAGAAGACAGAGACAGGAGGAAATAAAACACACAACAACTTGAAACAGTCGACAGAAGTAGGAAATAGTAGGAAAGAAGAACAAAAACGGTGGGAAGAAAAAAAAAAAACGAGGGAAAAAAGAAAACACGAAACGACAGAAACAAACTGGAAAAGTATGAAGCAGAAATGGAATAGGCAGCAAACAGTTGAAGGAACAGGGAAGAAAAGGTTAAAGCTTAAACAGTACAAAACAGCACGAAAACCACAGACTCAACACACTTCTCCCACAGGTACGAACTGCGACTCACCGCTCTGCCGATCCCGAGGTTTAAATCCAGGTATGGACAAGGCTCCAGGCACCACCTGGAGAGCTGCGTTGACCACTCCTTAGCACCACTCAGCTATACATGGCACTGTGCTCCTGCCACACAAACGCACACCATGTTATGCTCCCTAACTTACCGAGTCTGTTTCTTTGATAGTAGAAAGACCCTTGGCACACTCAATCGCCCCTTTCTATTTGAAAGGAGAAGATACAGGCTCCTGATCTGCCGCCACCTTTTGTTCACAGAGAGGGAGGGAGAGAGAGAGAGAGAGAGAGAGAGAGAGAGAGAGAGAGGGAGAGAGAGGATGGAGACAGACAGACAGAGAAAGAGGAAGACAGACTGAGACTGAAAGAGAGAGAGAGAGAGAGAGAGAGAGAGAGAGAGAGAGAGAGAGAGAGAGAGAGAGAGACGGGGGCCGGGGGGGGGGGGGAGAGACTGAGGGACAGAGAAAGACAGAGACAGACTGAAATTGAAAGAGAGAGAGAGAGAGAGAGAGAGAGAGAGAGACGGGGGACCGGGGGGGGGGGGGGGGGGGTGAGACTGAGGGACAGAGAAAGACAGAGACAGACTGAAATTGAAAGAGAGAGAGAGAGAGAGAGACGGGGGGCCGGGGGGGGGGGGGGGGGAGACTGAGGGACAGAGACAGACTGAAATTGAAAGAGAGAGAGAGAGAGAGAGAGAGAGAGAGAGAGAGAGAGAGAGAGAGAGAAAGAGAGAGAGAGAGAGAGAGAGAGAGAGAGAGAGAGAGAGAGAGAGAGAGAGACCGATCGACAGACAGGCAGACAGACCGACGAACAGACTATGAAGTAAATGCCGCTGTTGCGCAGTGGTTAGCGTCCTTGTCTGACGATCTGATCGTCTGTGTGTTCGAACCCCATCAGAATCACCACTGCTGCGGGTTCCTTTCCCCAGCACCAGCTGGCTCTTACCCACAGTTGTGTGTGCTGTGATCTCAGAGGGGAAAAAAAAATACTGGGGCCCACAGGTAAAACGTCACCCGTTCCATGAACGCACTTCTCAAAAGAGTCTCGCTCCGATTTCCTTACCAATACAGAAGACGCCTGTCTCTGGCTCCGCCGAGGTAACGTTATGGAAAGCGGCAACAAGTACCGCCCCTTTTCTTTCTTTTTTTTCTTTTTTCGCTCTCAGACCAAACTCAGTACACTCTAACGTACACCTCACTCATGTCAAAGAATGTATTTTGCCTGTTTCTAGTGTTGATTTTTTTTTTTTTTTTTTGGGGGGGGGGGGTGTGTGTGTGTGTCAAATTAATCTTTTCAACCTTTCAACATTTAGATTAGCTAGTTATTTGTTATGGAGTCCTACTGCACGTTTCTTGTAACTCTCTCTCTCTCTCTCTCTCTCTCTCTCTCTCTCTCTCTCTCTCTCTCTCTCTCTCTCTCTCCACTTCCTTTCTCTTTCTCTCTCTATCTCTCTGTCTCAGTCTGTCTGTCTGCCTCTCTCTTCTTTCTTCTGTTAAAAAATTGATGATGTTAAGAATTAACAAAGTTTTGCTGGTTTTTTTTATGCTAGAGTCTCACATCAACGACGCGATGAAAAGACTTTAAATGAAATAACCACCCTCACTGATAATCATAAAATGAAAGGCATCAGAACAAATTCTAACATTTCCAGGTCCTTTCTTGAAGCCCTGGTCTCACGGGGAGCTTGTGTTCAGGTTTTTTTTTTTTTTTTCAATCCATATCAGCGCAAAATGAAGTTACTTTCTTTTATGTGCATTTTTACACTTTTTTTTTTTTTTTTTTTATCAAGTTTTAATCATTTATTTCTTGTCCAACCTGGTTTTACTTTACCCACTTAATACTGACGCTTACTTATTTCTTCTCTTAATCTGTTTACCTTTCCATTCATTGATTGAACCCCCTTAGCTGGCACATGGTTACTGAACTGAACCATAGCGTTAATCACCCCCAAATCCCTGCCCCCTATCCCCTTCCCACCCCCTTTCCTCCCTCCCATGAGACCTGTCCTTTGTACTGTTCCAGGTTTGTTCCGTTTGTCTGGCGGACCGGTAACGGTCAAGTTACGTGACTGTTACCCGCTCTCGGGATGACAGATTCATGGGGGATTATCATCGGAAAATGGGGTGGGGAGATGGGAAAGGGAGAGGGACTGGCGGATTGGATGGGAGAGACAGAGAGTGAGAGAGAGAGAGAGAGAGAGAGAGAGAGAGAGAGAGAGAGAGAGGGGGGGGGAGATGAGAGAGGGAGAGGGGGGGGAGAGAGAGGGGAGATGAGAGAGAGAGGAGATATGAGAGAGAGAGAGAGAGAGAGAGAGAGCTGTTCAAAGCTGTTCATCGTTTTATCAAAACAATCAAACGTTTTTGAAAAAAACATGTAAAACTTCGCATGCGGTAATGATACATATGTTTATGAAAATGAAATCTTAGAGCAGAAAATATTCTCTCTCTCTCTCTCTCTCTCTCTCTCTCTCTCTCTCTCTCTCTAAAACGCTTCATGAAAACGTTAATGATGTGTGAGTGGTTGACTACCATGCATTTTATAGTCTTTAGTGTTTACTTTGCTTACTATTATCTTTTCTTATTTTTCCTCAATTTTGTACGTGTTTGCATTTATGTGTATGTGTAAAGTATGTTTATGTACATGTATATATTTACATTTTTGTATACGTGTGGGTATGTATTTATGTTTGTTTTTTCTTTGCGTATTTTGTTTTGCATAGTAACTTTAAAAGTATCCTGTCATTTCCTTGTCTACATGTGTAATTATAAACATTTGAACACACTATAAGCATAAGCTTGTTGATGTTCAAATTTTCACATTTTTGTAAAGCTACGACAATGCCACAGACACGTCAAATCTGTGCAGAACACCCCCCAAAGGCTGCTCGTACCTCCACATACTGTTGTTCCGCGAAACATGATAGCGGACGGAAGACGATCACTCTTTTGCTTCGTTTCCAAACCCGATGGTCCATGATCCTGTTCGCACGTGTCGTTGTGTCGCAACCATCTACAGATCCCTTTCTCACTACTGAAGGCGGAAAATATATCACTACATTGTGCAAAACACTGCTCGCTCGTGCTCCACCGGGACAGATCGTTACACCCCATCACGCGTGAAACTGTTCTGACAGGCTCTGAAATCCATCTCAGCAAATCTCTTTGTCTGAAACATCCCTTTGTCTCCAAAGAGTGGTGAACCAGAACAGTATTGTGGAAGTGCTGTGAAGGTGAACAGTCCGACCTGAAATGTTACACGAACGAGACACTGAAAATTCAGGTCATCAACTGGTTACGAACTCAGTTCCAACACACACGGGTTTTTTAATACAGTTACTTCCCTTTGCGCTAGCCTGAACAGTTCTTGGGCCATATCGAACGTTCCTTTTTCTTCCGCAAACCTTAAATCCTTGGGTTATGCATCACTCAATAACCTTGGACCGTGAACTCAAAGACTGCCCAATCAAGAACCATAAGTAAGGATCGTCGAGATCGTGTGACCTGATGATGCTGGATCGCAAGCTAACAGTTCGTGCGATGAAGAACAGCTCTAACACTGTTGAAGAGGTCTCATCTTGTGGGTGGCCCAGCGCCGACACCGCACTTCGCTCATTATAGCAGACTGACTACGCCAGCTGATGCTGAGGCTGCAATCAGTCACGTCATGGGGAAAGTGCACGAGCACTGCAAACATGTCCGTATGTTATCAATGTGTGTGTACATGAACGAGTCTTCTGTTTGACATGTTTTCACCATAATCAGTGATATTACACGGGAAAATGGGCACAAGCACACACACACACACACACACACACACACCACACACACACACAGAGAGAGAGAGAGAGAGAGAGAGAGAGAGAGAGAGAGAGAGAGAGAGAGAATGCAGACAGACATACTGGCAGGCAGACAGACAGACAGACAGAACATTAAGAAAATATACGCACACATACAAACACGCCCTACACATAAACGAGTATATTGCATTACATTACATTACGAAATAATCGTGTGCACAGGCGTGCATATTTTTATGTCAGCATGCGCTTGGGTGTTTTGGCTGTAAAAGAAAATTCAATCAACAGGCCATGAGCAATGTCCCCTCGGTAATCTGTGGAGCAATACAAGTCGAGTTACTCTGTCACAGCTTCCCCAAGGGGGTTATCTTCTCTTTAACATCCTCCGCTTGGTCAGATAAACTTCAAAGGAATCTGATATGGCCTCTGCGGTTGGCTTGGCTTTAAAGATGAAAAAAGTCCACACTATAATCTGACACCTCCTACTTCCTTCTCCTACTTTCAGCGCTCTCCTTCACACACACACACACACACACACACACACACACACACACACACACACACACACACACAAACACACACACACACACACACACCACAAACACACACACACATAAGCGCACATACAAACGCGCGCGCGCGCGCGCGCGCGCACACACACACACACACACACACACACACACACGCACGCACGCACGCACACAGAGTGAAAAGCAAACATAGGATGGAATAGATCAAATTGGCAGAGCTCTGTAAAAAGTGACGCCGCACTTACCAGCCTTCACACGTGTGTGAGAAACGGTGTCAAAGATTGGAAAATAAGGAAACTGAGCGCATTAGATTTACCGCGCGAAACAGCTTCCAAACTAAACAACACCAGTCCTACTCCAACACCCATCCACACCAACACACACACACACACAGAGAGAGAGAGAGAGAGAGAGAGAGAGAGAGAGGTTGGGGGGAGGGGAGAGAACGCTCGAGGTGCCGTCTTTTCTCAGTCAATTCCGTGCCCTCTTTAGCGCCCTCTGTCGTATACTTAATTCTTCTCGCGATGGAACCTTGGATCTACTGAAAGGAGATGCTGTCCTCCAAAGCTGACCAATCACACAAGGAACAAACTACACAGCCGACGGCAACCGTAGTCAACTAACCCCACTATCTTGAAAGCCTTGGCAAAGTCAAATTACGTCTAAGACAAGGAAACCTAACATACATCTGAACTTTCTTTCGGTCAGCCAAGTGGGTGCATCAAATTCACTTCACTGCTGGACGCTTCTCTCAGTACCATAACAGTTCGCTCCGAACGGAGACACGCACAAGCGCGTATGAAAGCTTCCACCCTAAAAAAAAAAAAACCCTGCAACATCTAGGATTATAAAACCTTGGCCCAAAATGCTTTTAATTTCCAGACAGAGAGTGGAACAGCGTACATCAAAATCCATTTCAATTATGTACAACTTTAAAGACAGAGTCGTGTCTCTGAAGAAGGGGGTGGGGGTAGGTTGGGGGGGGGGGGGGGGGGGAAGGGGGGGGAGGGGGGGGGGGAAGGGGTACGGGCATGAGAAGAAATCCTTCTCCCGTGAGTGCTTTTGTTAGTTGTACTGTTCCTCCAAAGGGGAGGCTGGCGAGACCAGCGAGCGACAGCTGTTGTGCTGTGTGAAGAAATCATCAGACTAGCTCCTGGATCCTGATTATTTCCTAGGCGAGAAACATTTCCTTTTAAGAAAAAAAAAAGTTATTGACAAAATCGATTACATCTTCTAACACCCATGAACGTCTAGACGAACCTCTCTCTCTCTCTCTCTCTCTCTCTCTCTCTCTCTCTCTCTCTCTCAAATCCATCCTTATGCGTCAGTGCCGTCACAAACATGTGGATGTAATCAGCACAGTCATTGCAATCGGCCTCTGGACTTCCCCATCCTTGGCGTCGGTTTGTCAGTCAGTCTACCCGGCAGGGCGCCCAGTTTTTCACCCCTCCCCAGGCCGGTGCTCAAACACCCGAGTGCTCCCCCTTCTCTTTTCTCTTCATTGCCCCTGGGACCACATCTCCCAATCCATTCCACCTGTCAATGTAATAATGAAATGACGTCAAAACAAGTTTGTCAGAAGTGCCTGGTTGGTTTAACGCAATTACGCTCCTTTCGATCGGGCGTCGAAACTAAACTGCCTATCCAGACGTGCAGAGAGAGAGAGAGAGAGAGAGAGAGAGAGGGAGGGGGGGGGGGGCTACGTTTAACCTTCAGCTCCACCGCCCCCTCCCCCCCTCCTTTCCCTGATTTATTTCTGTACAGCATACACCACACACACCACTCCTCTTACATCCACTCACATCTTTGAACGGTGAAGTAGCTCCGTGGTGCATTCCACGTGATAAACTACTCATTATAAAACACGTCCTTATAGTTTTAGGACTTCTGTAATGTCATATATAAAGCCACACACAAACACGTTATGGCAGACTCCATGAAAACCTTGTTCAGCGATGTTCCACCTGACGTGACTTTTAAGTTCCTGATCCACGGTTTTGTGGAAGAAAAGTTTTTAAGCAATTTTGGTGTGTTTTAAAAAAAAAAAAATCTTTTTCAGAGAACTACATCAACCCCTGTGCACTGGACTGATTCTGACAATAGCACAGCCCTGATACGGCCCTTGGCCGGCAGTCCGCTGCACTGTTAACAACATGGACTGAACTGAACCCCTGATCTGCACTTGTCATTACAAAGCAGCAAGTATAGACATCCGTTCCTGACATCATGTAGGTATATTCCCAACATATAACTTGGGCGATTTGTGAAGGCAGCTAACTGGGTCTCAGAAACATTGGCACCGTTCTGTAAAACAAAATCCGACTACAGTGGTGGTCACGATCCTGTTCCCAATGAGCCAACAATCCCTACGTTTCACTACAAAGCGTTTTAAACGCTCAAGGCAAACGTGCCTTTGCTTCAGTTTCAGTTTCATCAACGAGGTGTCACTGCGTGCGGACTAGTCCATATATGCTTCAGCACATCCGCTGAGTTTGCAGACCACACTGCGCATGATTTAAAGCGATGGATAAATGGATTCATGGCTAAGATGAGAGAATTTGAGAAGAGCATCTCGTGGCTTCTACTTGGCAGATAACGACGTATTAGCCCAACGTGCTGGTCAGACCTTGAGAACTTACCTAACACTGGTTGTGCCATTATCATCAATTTGTGTGTGTGTGTGTGTGTGTGTGTGTGTGTGTGTGTGTGTGTGTGTGTGTGTGCACGGGCCCGTGTGTGTGTGTGTGTGTGTGTGTGTGTGTGTGTGTGTGCGCGCGCCAGTGTACGCATTACGCAACACGAGTTGTAAACTTCGCATTAACTAAAAAAAAACGCAGCGGTGACCTACGCAGTCCCGCACAGAAGTGCGAGTCCTCTGACTGGCTTGTCGCGTGCGCAGCAACGCATGATTATCCCCCGTCTTGCCGCCAACGTCGTCTGCTGTAGTTCTCCGAATTCATTAAATCTGATTACGATCACTTCGGGAATGTTCACAACTACGCGGTAAAACCAGTACGCAGCGGAAACGATGACTTGAATTTGTGATGATTTGGGACACAGGTTTGAATTGCCAACTTTCTGGCTCCCTCCCCCCCCACCCTTTTTTTTTTTGTACTCCCAGTTCTTATAGAACAGGAATATTTTACAACGGGAACGAAGAAATGCTCTCTGTGTGTCTGTCTGTCTGTCTATCCGTGGTCAAAATGTGTTTCCACTCGCTCCAGACAAAACTTCTGGGCTGATGTTTCAGAAAATTTGTAGGCATGTTCATTATGGGTTACGGATGATGCCCGGTGATTTATTTTACCGTTAT
>JADBJO010003572.1:110000-115000 GCA_016801955.1 Conus betulinus | reverse complement strand
CACGGATGATGCCCGATGTTTTAGTTTAACGCTACAGCCGTTACTAACGGCGATCCCGGCCCCTAATGATTTTTCTTCTTTATGGAATATCTCAGAAAGTACTTGGCCGATCTTGAAAATTTGTAGGTACTAACGGCTGTAACGGCCCCTAACGGTTTTTTCTTCTGTATGGAATATCTCACGCGTATTCAGATAAACTGGGAGTACGTTTATATGCTTTGCATTTTTTTTTTTTTTCGTCCCTTTTTTCTCCCTCCAGCTGAATGTTTGTTGGGTGTGTTCATGCCTGTCTGCTCCCTCACTCCTCTACCCCCCCCCCCCCCCCCCCCTACACCTTTCCGCTCCAGTGGTTAGATCTGGCTGGATTATAACATATATCAGTAGGGCCGACTATGTGATGCTTTGGGGGATTCCATAGTGAAGAAGAAAGGTCAAGTTTGGACGACCTGTCTTGCTGGCTTATAGCTTATTCTTACGGCTGACCAAGTAATTGCTTTGGACGATTCCATTTTGAAGAAAGGTCAGCTCTGAACCCAAGAAGTAAGTCATCTGAACATGTTCCCTAAAGGGAAGCGATTCTTTGGAAGATTCCACATTAAAGAAAGGTCAGCTGTGAACCCAAGTGATAGTGATTTGGACATTTTTTTTGGAGGGGGAACATGTTAGTGCTCAATTGCTCATTAACAGCTGAGAAAAAAACATTTCTTTGAGGGGTTGTTAGAGCCAATTTCATTTTCCTGCTTGAGTTATACCTTTTTTTTTTTATGTCACTGCTGTTGTAAATCATCATCATCTCTTTACGGTAACGTCTTGCTGTAGCAGCGTATGAACTTAAGTTACTCTCATTTTCAAGCACACAAGTGGTGTCCGTTTTCTCCAATTTCTGGGCTGTATCAGCAAGTAATATCTCCCCCCCCTCTCTCTCTTTCTCTCCTTCTCATCTCCACTTCTCCCCCTCCTCCCCCCCCCCCCTCTCTTCTCCATAAGACCTATAATATTCAAGCATTGCACAATAACGTAGATCAGGTAATTGCTTTTGGGGAGGTATATTGTTGCGATGAAATTTATTTATTCTCAACCGTATACAGCCCTGATACGTCCCTTTGCGGTCGGCTGGGCTATGAGCAACGGTGTCTCTCTCTCTCTCTCATTCTCAATGTATGCACATTTTGCTCGTGTCACAACCTCTCTCTCTCTCTCTCTCTCTCTCTCTCTCTCTCTCCTCTCTCTCTCTCTCTCTCTCTCTCTCTCTCTCTCCCTAAAGAAAGGAGGTTTTGAACAGTGTTGTCTTTAGTACTGTAGTCTTAACGCATGTTCATATTCTTATGTGTGTTTACTGACGTGACCGGAAACATTATGGTTTAAAAATAAACAAAATCAAGTTTGACTCTCCACTCTTATCATCTCCATTATTGTGTGCGTGCATGCGGGTGCGTGCATGCATGCTTGCGTGCGTGTATGCATGTGTGTGTATGCATGGTGTGCGTGTGTGTGCGTATGCATGCGTGTGTGTGTGTGTGTGTGTGTGCATGTGTGTGTGTGTGGTGTGTGTGTGTGTGTGTGTGAGTGTGAGAGTGTGTGTGTGTGTGCGTACGTGTGTGTGGTGTGCGCGTGCGTGTGTGTGTGTTGTGTTGTGTGTGTGAGTGTGTGTGTGTGTGTGTGGTAAAGCTGCTGGGTATACTGTGAAATCATCATTTCCATAATTTTCCTTGCACTGTTTTCAACAAGTAAGTGCGCTTTCTCTACCCCCCCCCCCCCCATCTCTCTCTCTCTCTCTCTCTTCTCTCGCGCGCGCGCGCGCGCGGTTAGCGTGTGTGCGCGTGCGTGCGTGCGTGCGTGCGTGCGTGTGTGTGTGTGTGTGTGTGTGTGTGTGTGTGTGTGTGTGGTGTGTGTGTGTGTGTGTGTGTGCAAGGTTGGAATAGGGGCGGTGTCGCGGGCGGGGAAGGCGTAAAGATGATGGCTGGGGGATGGCGGAGGGTCTAGTGTTGTGTCTTTCTTTTGGCTGTTTTGCATGATGCACGTGTGTGTGCGTGTGTGTGTGTGTGTGTGTGTGTGTGTGTGTGTGTGTGTGTGTGTGTGTGTGTGTGTGTGTGTGCTGTTTTTCATCTGTGCAGTGTGTGATTACCTTTTGGAGAAAAGGGGTTCTGTCCAGATCCACACCAAAATGTAAATGGATTCGCCCCCGGGCAACATTCTACCTTTTGACAAAATCTTCTTGAAATATGGCAAAAAACAAAACAAACAAACAATCAAACACAGGAGTACGCTGACCACAGGATCACAAAAGCATAAGAAACGTAAAGAAAACACAACAAGTGGGAACAGCGATCCGTGAAAAGCACACCACCAGACGTTTTGAGCCATGGACAAAGAGCTAATGGCTCCACACTACGCGCAGTGCTTTCCTGTTCAGGGCTCACCATTTCCACCCATTGTTCTTCTGAAAACGGGTTCAGCGCCTTCTGCTCCATTCTGCTGACTGACGTCAAACAGACCAACACCAACCAACCGACAAACCCTCCTGCATTCGCTTTGGATCCACACCCAGTGCACGCACTTGTCATGGATGGGTCAAAAGCGTGGCACGTGTGTGTACACACAGCTGACGCTTACAACTCCATCGACAAAAATTCAACAGTGTTGAAAACAGCCTAGTACTACACTGATGCAGTCAATCTGACACGGTAAAAACGGTTGCTTGCCCCAATCCATCCCACCCCCCCCCCCCTCTCTCCCCTGTCTGTCTGTCCCCCTCTCCCCTCTCTCCCTCCCCCCCCCCCCCCCCCCCCCCCACCTACCCCGGAGGTCGGGAGAAAGTTGAGGGGTGGGAGCGGGAGCCAGAACGGTACAGCCACCGCCACCAAGCAGGAGTTTTGCAATCAAACACGCTGATGCCCGCTAGCGCGTGTGCCAGGACCAGACGACGGGGGTAGGTGACGCTCGCCGTGGTTCTGCTGCCATCACGAGTCGTGTGCCCTTGAGCAGTCAAGCGGATAACGCAGTCAGCCAGCCGTGTGTGGGGTCACAACAGCGGCAAAAGGCCAGAACAGGTTTTCACACGTGTAAAAAAAAAAAAAAAAAAAAAAAAAAAAAAAGGTTTTCACGTGACAACACGACTGTCTTCACGCGAAAAGAGATAGCATGAGTGATAACTGGAATCTTCGTGTGAAAAGAGCTAATTGTCAGCGTGAAAAAAATTATTTTCATCAACAGCTGGGAGAATTGGGATGAGGGGTGTAGAGGGGGAGGGGGGGTGTAGAGAGGGGGAGGGGGAGTATGCAAGCAGAAAATAGCTATTTTAATGTGAAAATAACTAGTATCAGCCGATAACGCTCACGTGAAAAACATTTGACTGTCGCGTGAAAATAACCCTTTTTCATGGGAATGTGTGTTTCAATGTGAAAGTAACTATTTTCTCGTCACAATTTGCCACGAATAGTCTTTTTTTCACGCGATGATCTTCGTTTTCTACAGTGGGAAGATAATTTTCATGTGGGAAAAAAAAAAACACCAGCTGATTGTCGCGTGAAAATAACTCTTTGCATGTGCATGTACTGTTTCCTTGAGAAAATATTCTTTTCTCGTGATAAGTAGCCCTTGTCTGAGGAAATGGTCGTTTTCACGTTAAATTTTCCCTTTTTCTTCTGTCGAATCTGAATTTTGACTTCTGTTTTCGACTGTTTTTCTCATGAGAAGTGTTTTGAGAACAGGAATGATGATCTCTTCAAGCCAGTGTGCATCCATAGCTCTGAAACACCCCCCTCCCATCCAAATAAATAAATAAACAAAACAACAACAACAACAACAACAAAAACCTAACAAAAACAAAAAACAAAAAAATCACAGGTCGGTGGCTCAAGGCTTACTCGCACGCCGCAAAATTGGTTTCACTTCTTTTCTTTTCTTTTCTCTTTTTTCTTCTCTTCTTCTTCTGGCTTTCCGATGACCCGGAAAATTGAAGTCCCATGTGTTAGCGTGCACGCATCCACAGCACTGACAGAATCGTTCCTGGCCAAATTCCACTTCGACAAATTGAAAAAAAACACAAAAAAAACAAAAACAAGGATATGATCTACCCCGGCAACACTCTCTCCACGGGAAGCAAGCAGCTCGGCTTTCACACGGCCCCAAACCCTAGATCTAAAACCTAAAAAACAAACAAACAAACAAACATTAATAGAAAGAAAAATAAGAATAATGACATTGTTACGGTGGAGGCAAGTCTTCCAGGACACAAGTCACGGCTGTCACACTGTTGAAGTGGTCCTCGATGAGGCGAGTCACGCTGAGATGGTCGATGAATTGATCCTTTACGAGCTGGTACTACTGGTCACAGCAGAGAAGACAAGGTCTTGGTTAGGGAAGATCGGAAGGGTGCTGGGGGTGGGGGGTGGTGTGAGCGACAATGGGTTTCCTCCTACTCTGGTGTCCAGCTGAATCAGCGGCCACTGGTGAATGGTGACACGAACTGTCAATGACCGGCCTGGACAAGCCGTATAGCAAACCCCCGGACGCTGAGGGAGAAGGGGAAGAGGGGGCGATGGGAAGAGCGGGGGGACGGGGGTGGGGGGGGGGGGGGGGGGGGGGGGGGGGAGTGGTCGACACACACTGGAAGGGAAAATGGCGGCGAGGCGTTTTTGAAAGCCCAGCATAATTTCACCCAATCGTGGGTCATTTTTTTTTTTTTTACTCTCACCATTCTTACTATGAGGACCAGCCACCAGCAATCCAATGCCTGGTTGTTTTTTTACACACACACACACATACATACACCCCTCCCCAAAGGATGTCCAATGAAAATTCCCCCCCTCCCCCCCCCCAAACTTTACTGGATCATGAGCCTGGCCTCGGTCTCCATGCTCCCCCCCCCCCCCCCCCCCCCCCAGCTATTGATTATAAAGGGTCAATCCCATTCTCCCCCTTTTCTAAGCCCGTTATTTCAGTTGCTCAAGAGGATTTTCGTCAACAATAGCAAAACAAACACACCAAAAAAAGGGTAA
>JADBJO010003572.1:97500-102500 GCA_016801955.1 Conus betulinus | reverse complement strand
CATACGAAGACCAAACGGCGGAATACAGTTAGGGTTGTTTTCGAATTTACTTTGGAACTGAGGGTCATAGGCAGGGTTTATATGAGAGAGAGAGAGAGAGAGAGAGAGAGAGAGAGAGAGAGAGAGAGAGAGAGAGAGAGAGAGACAGACAGACAGACAGACAGGCAGACAGACAGACAGAGAAAAGAGGACGGGTGGGAGGAGTTGCGCAGGATAAAGATAAGCAAGAAGAGCTAACCATCACCATAGACGTCTATATCCCAGAGAAAGCAAAGGAGGGCACAGTGAACGGACAGACAGGTGACCCAGGCCCCTGCCCGCTGAAGCGGCACAGAGCAATTCCACGGCCATCACAGCGTGTCGCTCGCAGAGACCGGTCAGCTCTCAGTGACTGCACTGTGCTTCTGCTGGATACCGTGCCATGACTCTGTTCCCCACATTTACTGCTCCTGCATACACACACACACACACACACACACACACACACACACACACAGCGCCCAGAGAGAGAGAGAGGAGAGAGAGAGAGAGAGAGAGAGAGAGAGAGAGAGAGAGAGAGAGAGAGAGAGACAGAGACAGAGACAGAGAGTAAGAGAGAGAGAAAGACAGTGAGAGAGAGAAAGAGAAAGAGAGTGAGAGAGAGAAAGAGAGAGAGAGAGAGAGAGAGGAGAGAGAGAGAGAGAGAGAGAGAGAGAGACAGACAGACAGACGGGCAGGCAGACAGACAGACAGAGAGACCGACCGACCGACAGACAGACAAAGGGAGAGAGATACAGAGACACAGAGAGACACGAACATTCAGAAGGACAGACAGAGGCACACATGGAGAAAAGAGACAAAGCGTCAAAGACAGACAGACAGACAGACAGACAGACAGACAGACAGACAGACAAAGAAGAGCCAGAACGTCTGTTGTAAGTGTGCTGTACTACCAGGGCAGGGCAGAAAGCAAGGGAAGGAGAGCGATGGGGTGAAGTGGAGGGGGGGGGGGGGGGGGGGAGGGGGGGGGAGTATGTAAATGAGCATGAACACCGTCATTTGCAAATGAGAAGCGAAACCTGCAATGTCGGCAGCTTGGCGTTGGGGACAAGAGGGACTGACTAGACTGGGAAGGGTGGGAGAGGAGGGGAGAGGGGAGGGAAGAGGGGGGGGGGGGTGAGGGGTGAAAGGGAGAGGGAGAGAGAGAGAGGGGGGGGGGTGTCGGGAGGGGCTTCAGAAAATGTGCATTGCAATCAGTCCTGGAGAATGCAGCGTATATTAAAAAAAAAAAAAAAAAAAAAAAGAGCAATCATGATATGCGACTGGCCCATCCAGCCTTAGTAGCTGCTGGAAATGTGCATGAACTGGCTGAAAAGTAGACTGCCTTGTACTCACAGTCCATCTGTTCAACATGTCTTCTGAACGCAAACACACACATACATACATACAGAGTGAGAGAAAGAGAGAGAGAGAGAGAGAGAGAGAGAGAGAGAGAGAGAGAGAGAGACAGACAGACAGAGAGACAGACAGAGACAGACAGTGAGAGACACAGCAAGAAAGAGAGAGACAGAGACAGCGAGACCTTGTACAATACATACCGCACGACTAACAATGCCTTCTTTTAACCCGTCAAGGTGGTGTGTGTGTGTGTGTGGGGGGGGGGGTGTCTTTTTTTTCTTTTCCAATTTTGTTTTTGTTTTGTAAATTTCAAACCAAGCGCAACCGACAGCGGATCAACAAGTGACGTACCGTAAGTGGTTAGTTGGCTTGGTGAGGGGTGGGGAGTGCGGAGGGGGGGGGGGGGGGGAGGTGCCTTTATGATCATAAATAGTTCCTACACGTCGCGCCTGGATGAGTCCCACGTCCCGAATAGATCGGGCATTTCCACTCCCCCCCCCCCCCCCCCCCGCAACACACACACACACACACCGCTAAATGATGCACTGCAGCCCCGTCAGTGCGATTCCCCAACTTGACCCCGGTCCACCTCTGAGAAGCAGCAGCAGCAGACGCAACAGCAGCAACACGCAACAGCTAGCATGAAGCAGGGAGAAGGAGAGAAAGAGAGAGAGAAGGGCGGGGAGAGAGCTTGCAATCAATACCCCCGCCAGGCCTGATAGGGAGGAGAGAGCGGGAAGATAGAGCAATGGCGGCACAGGGCAAGCCACTCACTCAGTCAACAGGTTCAACTCCTCGTCGCACTGGCAAACAGAAACGGCGGCCACTAGTGCTTAGAGAGCCACCATCCCCTCTCACCGCGCCTGTCTCCTTCCCTCTCTAAATGACCGAGTAACTGACACTTGCACCCCCCCCCCCCTCCTCCCCTACCCCATCCCTCCTCCCACCACACCTCCCTCCCCCCTCATCCAGAGAGTTTGTAAACGACACG
Source organism: Conus betulinus (assembly GCA_016801955.1). Classification (NCBI taxonomy): domain Eukaryota; kingdom Metazoa; phylum Mollusca; class Gastropoda; order Neogastropoda; family Conidae; genus Conus; species Conus betulinus. The sequence goes on along the minus strand of JADBJO010003572.1, from coordinate 100,132 downwards.
CATGCAATACATAGTCCTGTGTGAATAACCCCCCCCCCCCCCCCTTTCTCCCGATCTCCATCCCTTCTCTCTCTCTCTCTTCTGCAAATAACATAACATAATCCAATGTGTCGGCTTACCAAATGCTTTTCATCTGTTTTCCAACAATGCCAATAGAATCCACCAATCTCTCTGAAGTCTTTACAGCAAACCAAATTGTCTGAATCACGGCTAGAACCATGGGAACACACCCCCCCCCCCCCCCACCCCTTCCCTCCCCTGAAATACCTAAATGCGGTCGTTTCCTGAGGTGTTTGTATAGGGTTGTTAGTAAACAAGTTGTGAATTGGCCTGCAGTTCATCATTCACTGGCACGAACAGTTGTTCATAAGTCATGGCTGGCCCATCTGACCTTAGGCAGATCCTTGAAAAGTATGGCGTTGTGAACGACGCATCCATCTCAGAGGTGAACAAAAGATCGCAAACCCAGGGATCGAGATTTGGACAAAGTGTTGTTTTCCCCCCCTCCGCTCTCCACCAGAATGTCAGTCTGAGTCTCAATCAGCCTTTCGGATACCACGACTTTAGTGGGATGTGAACTGCACTTAGAGCACGTATTACAAAGTCTGATCTTCCGTATAACTTTTATTCCAAAGGTATAGGAATAGTAGTCATACAGCTCAAATACAAAACAAAAACATGACATATCACTGAATGATTAGTATCAATAACTATCATCACATCATACCCGCACGCCACGACAGACCCTACACGGAATACTTTCTCATGGCCGTAGGAAGACTTCGAGGCCCGAAGAAGCAGTGTACAGTGAGAGTCTGAAGGATGCTGGAATTCCTTCAGTGGGAACAGAATCAAGGGGCAAGCCTCGACAAAGACGGCATTCATATCCCGTGAAGACGGGCGGATGGGGAGGGGTGACAGGTACTTAGGGAACGCAGGAAGGCCTCAACGTCCATATCCCCTTCTACGTCCTTCTAGTGCCCCCACTGACGTCAGATGGAGTAACTCCACAACCGTACTGGCCAGCCTTCTCCACTCCCACCACTGAACACTGCTGGACAACTGACATACTCCAACCTCTAGTCACGACACCGCAACACCACCACCACCACCACTGAACACTGCTGGACAACTGACACATTCCAACCTCTAGTCACGACACCGCAACACACCACCACCACCACCACGAACACTGCTGGACAACTGACATATTCCAACCTCTACGTCACGACACCGCACCACCACCACCACCACCACCACCACCACTGAACACTGCTGGACAACTGACTATTCCAACCTCTAGTCACGACACCGCACACCGCACCACCACCACCACCACCACCACCACTGACACTGCTGGACAACTGAAACATTCCAACCTCTAGTCACACCGCACCACCACCACCACCACTGAACACTGCTGGACAACTGACACATTCCAACCTCTAGTCACGACACCGCAACACCCCACCACCACCACCACCACCACCAATGACCGAACATGATGCAGATACCCGAGTGTCCATCTGGACATTTACGTCGTCAACGGAAATGCCGGATAGAACTAATCTCTTCTCAAAACGTTCTGTGAGCGACAACAGTCGAAAGAGCTGGCAACATGCACCAGGAAATGCCGACAGATCTCAAATGTCCACATCCACTTTCAGCATCCTTCTAGTGACCCCATCAACCTCAGATGAGGTACCTCCACAACTGGACTGGCCTGTTTTTTTCCAATCCCCGCCAGTACAAACTGCACAACAACTGACACAATCCGATCCGTAGTTACGGTAATGCTCCAATACCAACTATGACCGACCAACAGGTCATGAGGAAGGTGCGACACACGAACAAACAACAGTGGCTGTATTGCTGCCTGAGAGCTCATCACAGCGTTTTCGTGGCCAGTAGGAATTCTAAGCGGTGCTCATCCCCTACCCCAAACACCTTACTGCCAGCCGGGTATTTCTGTGCTTCCATACCTTTCCAATGTTATACGGCTTGCGTGACCATTCATTTTCAAACCACCTGATGCTGGTCCCTTCTATGCACATCTCACATCTCGCCCTCAACCACACAGCGATCCAAGGCATCATTTTCCCTTTATTCCAGCGCGTTTGTGGTATATATGCCCTACATGTCGCGAAGGTATGCTGTAACACACAATGACTATGGTTTCACAAAAAAAAAAAAAAAAAAAAAAAAAAAAAAACACCACAAACCTAAGAGTAATGAAAAAGAAAAACGGAATTCCTGAAATTCACTACAACAACGCGCCCCCACCATGTGCAGTGAACAGAATGCATCTCCTGCTTCACGCACGTGATGAGAACTGACACATGTCTGTGCGCCATCCTGGCTCAATGACAGCTATACGCCGTCACGACACACTTCATCTCTCCCTTGCTTTCAGTGCCTCGACCCAGCTCTCCACAGATGGGTGGCTGGAATGAAGAGAGTTCCATGGAGTGCTGGAATGAACAGAGTTCCATGGAGTGCTGGAATGAAGAGAGTTCCATGGAGTGTATGGAGTTCCACGGAGGCCCAGAGGCGACCTAAAGGGCCCGCAAGATGTACCCGATCCACTTCTTGCCTACGAGACACAGAACAGGCTTCAACCACTGACAGACCG
>JADBJO010003572.1:90000-95000 GCA_016801955.1 Conus betulinus | reverse complement strand
TCTAAAAAAAAAAAAAAAAAGGGCAGATTCAAACTCAGAGAGTGACAGAAATGGAGAGTTTCTAGCACAGTACTTTGAAAAGTGTGGGTACAACTCATACTGAAAGATCCCTTAGCATTCCCATAAAAAAAAAAAAACAGCATCATGAAGAAGAGGAATGCTGTCAACATCATCATGCTCACTGAAGTGTCTTCACTCCCTTGTTCTGGTCATTAAAGTCAAAAGTGAATTCAACATATCAAATTTCACATGTAATTTTTCAGGTTTATTTCATTCTTTTCTGCTGAAACATTTTTTTTTTTAAACACTGTTTTTTTTTTTTTTCAATTTGATACAACTTAGTGCTCTTGAATTTTTTTTTTAATGACTTCCAACTAGCAATACATGTTTCGACTTCCAGAGAAAGAAAACACACTTGCTGTTGCTTACACAGCATAGTAAAGAAATGTCCTAATGTTGGCGTGAAAATCTCCAAAGCTAACAATGCAACCCCCCTCCGAAACTGAAACCACCTATCATCTGAAATGGTTCAACAACTTAGACCCAGAATTCAATCAATCAAAGTGGGCATGCATGCCTTGGGGCAAAGTGAGTGGGGGGGGGAGTGGGGGGGGGGGGGGGACTGTGGAAGTGACTGGGGGGACTGGATGGAGATAGGGGAAAGACTGACTTTCTGAGATCCACTATGACCAAAAAACTGAGCCGCTGCTTGGGGGAGGGAAGAGGGTATTGGGGTTGGGAGTGGATAGGGAGGGGGTAGAGGCTAAAGAGGTGGGGGTGGGGGGGGGGTGGGGGTGGGGGATGGTAAGAGAACACTGGTGTTTTCAGGCCCTTTCATATATATGTCTATGTATATGTACACACATATATACATTCATTTTTCTTTCTTTTTTTTTCTTTTTTTTTTAAAGTTAGGCATTGTGTGCATATCCACTCACATGCACACCACTTCACAAGCGCATGTGCAGGGGAGTGGGGTGAGCTATATGTATTCATAAATGTGTGTGTGCGCTTGTGTGTGTGTGCGCTTGTGAGTGAGTGTGTGTGTGTGGTGTGTGTGTGTGTGTGTGTGTGTGTGTGTGTGTTGTGTGTGAGAGAGAGAGAGAGAGAGAGAGAGAGAGAGAGAGAGAGAGAGAGAAAGAGAGAGAGAGAATGTGTGTGTGTGTGCACATGCGCAAGTGTGAGGTTGTGTGTGTATGAGTATGTAACAATAACAATAAAAATGTGTTTGTAATCTGTTTTCTGGCCAAGTGGTGTACTACACAGACAGGAGAAATGGTCATTCAAAATTGTGTGACATGGTGAAATAGCAGAACATTTACATCAATCAAGATGTAGTTTGGCATCCGAGTTTCATAGCTCCACAAATATAGGGCACAACTCTAAAGGCTAATTTTTCTACTGAGATTTGTGAATAGCAATTGTACTTTTAGAGTTGATGGGAAGCGGTAGTAATACAAAGGGATATGTTTTTTTACAAAGTGCAGCATACCTGGGGCACACAAGCAAAAAATGAACAAGGTCTTCAACACAGTTCACATCACAGACTTTACAAATTGGATTTGACAAACGTTTGCCTTAACGTTGGATTCCATTTAGTGGGAGTCTATTGATTTATCCAGACAAAGAACACACGGTGCTGATGATTTTCTAACTGGCTTATATAGGTGGCCCTTAAGATTTCTGGTTGGTATAAGATATAGTCTCCTTCTGTTACAACTGATTCATCCCAGCACTGACGGAAATTATCCTCTAATCTTCCTTTGAATACGTTAAGAAAGTAGCCAGGATTTCCAACATCTTGCATCACCCATACATAGCCAAATCCAAATTTACACAAAATGGTTCTAACTTGAGTAGCCCAGTTCTGTCTGCCATTATTGTCATGCATAAACAACATATCATAACACAGACGAGGGTAGCGGTCATGTGATAATACAAGAAGTCTGCACCAATACGTAATAAGCTGTACATAGGCATCAATATATAAAGGAAATCTACCACACACACCCAAAGCAACATTATTTTTTTACATCTCTCTCCCAACACTCAAAACCTTTTTATATATTTCCGTTTGCACCTTTTCAATTTTCTTTGAAGTGTTGGAAACCCCAAAATTTCTGAGCCATATAACAGATTGGCTTGATTTTCACATCAGAAAATCTTAAAAACAGTATGCACTGGCATGTTTTTTTTAGTTTGAAATATAACTTCTTAATTCCTGCAAGCACTCTAAGTGCCTTCCCATAAAGATTACTTACACATTTTGACCAGTTCAATGTAGCAGAAAATATCACTACGAAATTGTATGAGTGTGTGTGAGCGAGTGTGTGTGTGTGTGTGGTGTGTGTGTGTGTGTGTGTGTGTGTGTGTGTGTGTGTGTGTGTGTGTGTGTGTGTGTGTGTGTGAGCGCGTGCGTGCTTGCGTGTGTGTGTGCGTGCGTGTGTGTGTGCTTGTGTGTGTTCAATAATGATCCCTGACCCCCCCCCCCCCACACACAATCCTTGGTCTTTTCAAAGTAGACTCCATAATTTGTCAACAAAATATAAGCATCACATTTAGGATGCTAAGACAGATGCATCTGCCATTGCAAGTGTCAGGATTTACATGACCGTGAGTTTCAATTAAGACCTCTTTCCTGTGTGCCGCTTTCAATGTCTATAGATGCATGCAATGTCATTACACTTTGACTGACAAAATACTCTCAGCACTGATGTTTTGTTTTCCAACTTCTTCAGTTCTAAGCCCACTAAACTGGGTCCACTCCCACTTCAGAGACACGTGACACACAAGGCTCTGTTTCCAAAACAGTTTGATGGTTCCCCTTATGCTGCTAGTAAAGGATTAGTATTAACAGTTCAAAGCCCTCTTATTCATTCCCATGTTCTCCCTCCCTTATTACATTTCTTCTACCCCCACCCACCCATGCCCAACCATTTTTCTTTGTTGTTGGTTCAGGATTTAGTTTAAAGCACTTTCAAAATCAAAACTTTACGTGAGTGTATGAAGAGAGAGAGAGAGAGAGAGAGAGAGAGAGAGAGACAGAGACGAGAGAGAGAGGAAGAGAGTGCCTGCATGCCTGTGTGTATGTGCATGTTGTATGTCAGCAAGGTGTGTATGACTGTGTGTGTATGCACATCTTCTGTCACAAGATGTTTGCAGTAAGTATGCACATCTGTCACATAAAATTACAAAGTACAACATGAAGTGTTACAAACACATACATGAAGTACACCACACACACACATGCACACACACACAAGTGTGCATTTGTATGAGTTAGTGTGTGTGTGTGTGTGTGTGTGTGTGTGTGTGTGTGTGTGTGTGTGTGTGTGTGTGTTTTATACAGGATTTGTCACCTATGATTTCTGTAAATCACTGACTATAGTAAAAAAAAAACAAAAAATCATGCGCGCGCACACACACACACACACACACACACACAAAATACATACACACACAATACACACACACACACAGTGCAAAGGCTTTGAAATATACCCAAATGTGACTTTTGCTTTAGTATCATTATCAGAACTGTTAGCCCCAGTGATACTGGTATGACCATGATAATTCTCATATTATGTTTTAAAATGCCACATCAATTAACCTTCTTTCTTGATGAATAAAGCATAAACATTTTGAAAGGAAACTGCCAAATCTGGCTCATTCTATCAAAATTCTGCATTCAAACTGCATGCATTTTTCATCAAATACGTATGAATCATTTGTTTGCATTTGCTGTTGATTTTCTCAAAATTATGTCAATACACATAATGACAAAAAGCAAAAAAAAAAAAAATACTCAAATAAGCCTAAACTAAATGGTTAAAATCATCTCAAGACAAACATATTGAGGTCTTGTGATGAAGAATAATAAAGTATACTGCAACTTTCATGTTAAAGCAATTTCATAATATTTGCAAAGCTTTCTCATCTAAAAAAAAACAAAAAACCCACATACACACAAAACCCACACACAAAAAAAAAATGAATCATTTCATAACATCTGATTCATTTAAACAAAAATCATATAAAAAGTCCCAAAATTTAATTCAACACGAATACAAGAGTTAATGTCAAATGATGTTTTTGTCACTACAAATAAGTAATATATAAAACTTTCTTTACAATGGTACCTACATTACCACAATTTGTGGTCTCTCTTCAGTTTGAAGCAGACGATTATTCGGCTATGCGGACCCCAGTCTGTAAACAAAACTGAAAACAGCGTGCGAGAGGGGGAAAAAAAAATCCTTCCTTCAAAAAGCCAGCACAGCAAACGAATGTAATCGACACAGCAAACTGTGTCGTCTCTGGTATTTTGAAATGGGTGTGCATATGCCTCTACAAATGCTGTCAACAAGAAAGCGTTGTCGTACGCCCCCTTTTCCCCACCCCTGAATACTCCGCTTCGACAATCACAACACATGCCGTGTGCTAAGCTATCGATAGTTGAATCATGGCGCCGTCAACTATGCATTTTGGGGCCTCAGCATCCTTCGAATTCTTCCTCCCAGTAGCTCAACGCAAAAGACTAGCGGCTCGAAAACTGCTTATTCCTCTCAAATTGTTTGTGCTAAATGATGAAACGCATACCCAAATGATAAAACCCTCCACCTACCTCGTCGCCGACGTGCGAAGTATCAACACATTAGAAATGTCATGTGATCAGCGGGACGGTACTGCGATTGGCTCGGTCTGCCGGCATTATTCATTCATGTGGTAAATGTCATGAACTTTGACCTCACCTTGGCTGTCCCGAAGGATCTCCCCCACGATAGGGGAAATCCCGATCCCAGCATCCGAAAAAAGGGGTTCAACGATTTTTGTTTTTCCTTTTCTGTTTTGAAAGAGCAAGCGAATATATCCCTGTCCACAAACAGAAAATCCTTTCGATTGAACAGCCTATTCGCAAGCAATGACAACATAGACGAAGCAATTATTCTTTCTTGTCGATGGGCTTACTTACGTACGAGAGCGCGCAAGCGCACTTTCTC
>JADBJO010003572.1:75000-85000 GCA_016801955.1 Conus betulinus | reverse complement strand
TATTTTGAGGGCATATACAGGCCAACAGAACTGGACTGTTGTCAGTGGTTTGCTTTGTTTCAAGGTTAATTCGGCCGCCTTTTTTTTTTTCAATTAAATTTTGTGAATATGTGCATGAACATAAATGTGCTATGTGCTTCCAGACAGACAAATCAAAATGAACACATGGGGATGAGTTAAGGAAGCCTAAATGGCTCAAAGACCATGTCATTTGTAAAGTCTAGGACCTGAATGCCAGTGTCAATTAGGAGATGGTTCATAACGTGATTGTGACGGACCGTTTTTTTTTTTGTGTGTGTGTGTGTGTGTCTGATCGCAGTAAAGTCAGGCCAGAAAACGCCTGTGATAACTTGTTGTCGTGGGCACCCCCATGTATATTTAGTATTGTACGCCCACAGCTGGGGTGTGCTCCATGTTTTGATTGTTGTGTTGTACGTGTTGGATCGCCCGGGCGGCATAAGAACAAGGAAAAAGAATTGAGATTGTGTTGCCTGGGTGGCTGTGTTCGGGTGAGAGTGAGTGAGTGAGTGAGTGAGTGAGTGAGTGAGTGAGTGTGTGTGTGTGTGTGTGTGTGTGTGTGTGTGTGTGTGTGTGTGTGTGTGTGTGTGTGTGTGTGTGTGTGTGTGCGTGCGTGCGCGTGCGTGCGTGTGTATTAGGAAAGCTCAAACACGCACCCATTTTTTCTGAGAGTCGGACATACAGACCACCACGCACCAAGACCCATCCGTAACAGTGATTAGATGTAATCGGTAGAAATTCGCAAAAAGCAGGTGAAATAACTGGCACACAGAAAAAAAAGACAAAGAAAAACGTGTGTGTGTGTGTGTGTGTGTGTGTGTGTGTGTGTGTGTGTGTGTGTGTGTGTGTGTGTGTGTGTGTGGAGAGGGCGGGGGGAGGGGGAGGTTAGAAAGACAGCACTATCATCTGGTTTGATTTTAGTTTTAATTTCCATGCTGTGCCTCAAAACATTTTCAAAACATCATTAGAATCATTATGTTTTCGGGCCTATTCGTAATTGTGGTGGGTGACCTCTGCCGATGACTCGACGGAAACGTCACCGACACGATGCGCTGACGAAGATCGTACAGGAACGGAAATGACGTTGATCTACTGCCGCACACACATTGTTAGCCAGGAATGAGACTCTGAAAATACCGTGAGGAGAACCCGCCAAGTAACCGGAGGAGGTTTTCATTCATAACGTACTTGGAGGGGCGGTGGAGGGTGGTGGGTGTGTGTGGGGGTGGGGGGGGGGGGGGGGGGGGGGGGGAGGGGGGGGGGGGGGGGAAGGGGGGGGGGGATGAAGAGGGAAGAAGTACACAGATACACAAGAATTTTCTCATCTGACACCAAGCCCCTAATGCCCAGCATTTAAGTTGATTAACTCGAAAAGACAAATAATCATGAATCATAGACTTTCGCATTCCTTGTTCATATCATTCTCTTTACACACTCGCACGCACGCACGCATTACACACACACACACACACACACACACACACACACACACACACACACACACACACACACACAACACACATGCCCACCTCTCTGTCTCTGTCTCTCTGTCTCTCTGTCTGTCTGCTTGCCTGTGTTTTTAGTGATGCCGAACAAGAAATGCCTGTCTGGACACGCCACATGTGGTAACTGTTTATAAAAACAAAACAAACGATCAGTCAAGAGAAGCTCTCCTCGACAGCAGCTGTGGTAATGGTGTAGGACTAATTACCGCAATCTGTTCCTATGTCGCGGCGCATTGGATGTATTCACGTAATGGTCACATTTGTCATGGTTGATTTCCATGTCCGTTTCTCCCTCAGTATGCCCAGTTGTTATGGGCTGGAAGCGTAACCCTGTACACAATACATGTGTCAAGTCTTGATTCTCTCTCTCTCTCTCTCTCTCTCTCTCTCTCTCTCTCTCTCTCTCTCTGTTTTGCCTCTGTCCTCCTCTCTCTCTGTCTCTGTTTTGTCTCGTGTCCCTCCCTCTCTCTCCTCTCCCTCTCTCTCTCTCTGCTTCTGCCTCTGTTTCGTCTCTCTCTGTGCCCCCCCACCTCCTCTCTCTGTCTGTCTGTCTCTGTCTGTCTGTCTTTCTGCCTGTCTGTCTGTCTGTCTCTCTCTCTCTCTCTCTCTCTCTCTCTCTCTCTCTCTCGTGGGCTATTTTATTGATTTCTGTCGTCCAGCATGGTTACAATAACTTTCCATTTCTTCCAGCTGACAGTTTCGGTCAAACTGTGAACTGGATTACAGGAGTGACGCCACTTTGTACTCCAGACACTGGCGTGAAATTCTCCATCACGTTTTGCAGGCAGGCTGAGGGAGAACAATTACTACTTTCTATGCATCCTCTTTCTCTGGCGGAGTATGCGTATAGGGTGACAGACAAACATTTGTGTATGATACGTGTGTGTGCGTACGTGCGTGCGTGCGTGCGTGCGTGCGTGCGTGTGTATGTGTGTGTGTGTGTGTGTGTGTGTGTGTGTGTGTGTGTGTGTGTGTGTGTGTGCGTGTGTGTGTAGGCGTGCGTGCGCGCGCGCGTGTGTGTAGTTAGAGCTAAATTTGAGTGGTGGAGTAAATACGGTCAAGACTTCGTTATAACTGCAAGAAAGATTAGGGCAGTGGTAGCAATTCTCACAAAGGCAGTCCATCAGGGCCAAAGGACCATGTGGAAAAAAAAAAAAAACGCGTCCCCAAAGAAGTCGCAGCTGGAGAAAAAACCCCGCATTTGTCTCCTCTCAAGTCCACTTTCATCCTGTAGTTTATACACGACCTCCAGCCCTTGAATTCAAACCTGGTGAAAATGGGAAAAATCAGACGACCCTGTACGTTCACTGTGTCAGAGCAAGTGAACAAGTGAAACGTGTATCTAGTTCATAGAAAGCAACGCTAACCCAGGGTAGGTGCACATGATGAGCGAACCAAGCGCTTAAGGAGGTCGCACATGCGGTCAGCAGCACCACCAGAGGAAACACTGCGACACCAACAGCTCCAGCATCAACGTTCTACGCAACAGGAGGCCACAAATTATGGTCTGGAGGAGCTGTGACATCTTGAGCCTGGAAGCAGGGTTTACTGGATGGAGTGGATGAGTCAGAGAGCACAGCAGCCCCTCCACAGGGGGAAACCATCCAGAGGTCATCTAGGGAGAGTGGCATGGGAAGGAAATCTTCAGTGAGGTGGATGGGAAGAAACTCTAGGGAGAGCTTGACAGCAGAAGGTCTTCAGAGACGACCCCCCTCCCCCCCCCCTCAGACAAGCGTTTTAAGCGCTGAACTCCCGACACTCTAGGGAGCCGGGCCGCGTCCAGGTCATGACTCCCAGATGCCTTCCACTGCCTTTTTTCCTTTTCTGGCGCTGCCGGGATTCGAACCCCTACTTTCGGATGGGTGGACGTCTCAAGATGTGCCTTTTTTTTTTTTTTTTTAGACGGATGTCTTATCCCACTGCTAACGGGACACCTGTTCTAAGTTGGGAACATTCAAGCCTTATGATGTTCACTTTTGTTCCTCCTCGACCAGAGCTGGAACTCTCTTCGGCTGCCTCTGCCATTGCTTCCAGGGTTCTGGTCCTCTTCTTACCCGAAATCCCGAGCTGTTTCATGAGGTCATAGGCTGATACGTCAACAAGCCTCCTCGTTCCAACTTCTACAATCTTAAATGAGGCAGGGAATAGTAAACAGTAATTAACGAACAAGTAGGGTATCACTCATGCTCCCATGGTGAGATCAGAACGTACCCGTAACTTAGGACATCCTTTCATACCAGTCATACCGAGGTTACCTGCATTGGTTTCTGTTCGTTGGTGTGCTGTGTTTGACTGCATCCTCCAGTTGTTATTGTTGTGGTGTACATGTGTCAAGCATAGGGTGTATGGGCAAGCTTGGAACATCCTTTTTCAGTGAATGTCTCTCGTTTCTTCTGTGTGCTCTGTGTCGACATTTTGCCAGAACGTAAGCAGCATTGGAGTTATGGGCGTGTATTCATTTCACCAGGGGAGCGAGAGTTACCCCGCTTGTACGTTATTTACTGTTCACAGTTCCCTCCTCATTTAAGATTTTTTGTCAACATTTATCTTTTCTATTTTTCTTTTTCCTTTTTCTTTTTTTTTTTTTTCAAGATCGAAGATAAAGTGGATTTTTAAAACGGAAAGAAGCTGAATTATAAACTACAGTGTTTTAAACTTCCACACATAATTCGTGACAGCCACTTGTAGTTTTTCTTCCTCTGCCCTGTCTATTTCTAGATTTCCTTATTACTTGCATGCAAAATGTGGTTGACTTCATTACAAACCTGTGTGTTAGAGTGGGTGCGTGTGTGTATTGAAACAACGGCGATGGGGGTGAGGTGGGAGAAAGGGGTAGGGGGTGGGGGAGTACCTGGTTTCGATCATACGATAACATTTATGCCAGGTCACATTTCCTTACTCTGTATGTGTGTGTATGTGTGTGTGTGTGTGTGTGTGTGTGGTGTGTGTGTGTGTGTGTGTGTGTGTGTGTGTGTGTGTGTGTGTGTGTGCGCGGGCGCGCGCGCGAGCGTACTTGGGTGTATGTGTGTGTGTGTGTGTGTGTGTGGTGTGTGTGTGTGTGTGTGTGTGTGTGTGTGTGTGTGTGTGCAAAACCCCCGCATGCTCACATGTTTACACGACTATAAATGCACCCACAAGGAATGAGTGTAGTCTTATTTTGGAGGGAGAGAGAGAGAGAGAGAGAGAGAGAGAGAGGGAGAGGGAGAGGGAGAGAGAGATAGAGATGAGATGATGATAAACAGGAAGCGTCTATGCATTCGATAACATGTCAAGAGTGAACAGGTTACATTTCCCATTCCACCTGAACCTCATCGATCACCCTGTATAGTGTCTGTTCAGATCCGTGAGACAGTGCTGACAGAGGCCTCCCCCCCCCCCCCCCCCCCCCCCCCCCCCCCCCCCCCCCCCCCCCCCCCCCGAATTATATATCATGATGATAGAAATAATATGATGTGAATAATAAAAATAACAAGAATAATAATCACCACCACCACCACCACCACCATCATCATCATCATCATCATCATCATCATCATCATCATCGTCATCATCATCTTAGTAATTATGTCGACAACAACAACAGCCTTACCCTAATGCATCACTCTCCAGCTCTGACTGCGAATGATTATTCGAAAGAATGATGATGTAAATGAAATATTCAACAGCATCTTCTACCTCCCTCTGCCTTCCTACACCCCCTTCTCCACAGAGAGAGAGAGAGAGGAGAGAGAGAGAGGAGAGAGAGAGAGAGAGAGAGAGAGAGAGAGAGAGAGAGAGAGAGAGAGAACAAATCAGAATATGTAGAAACCAATCGACGAGTAATCAGATGGAAAGTCATTGACACGTAAACAGATAGAAGCTCAGTAATAAGTATATAGAAACCTGTTAATACCTCAAAAGCTAAAACCCTTCAATCAAATATGCAGGAAGAAAACAAGAACGAGCAATCAGATACAAAAACCCCGTCAGGATCCTCAAACATAGGCACAAATATTTGTTGTTGTTGTTGTATTATTCATTATTTCGTTTTAGTAGATTAATGTATGAAATGTACATGCAAACTGTACAAGTGGATACGAGAGGAGGGAAAACAATTGAAGGAATAATCTGTAGGTTCAGGAAGGAAGAACGGGTAGAAAAAGAAACCTACTGGGGGAAAAGGATGGTTAACAGCAACACAAGAATGAGTGTATGGTCAACGCAGAAGAATTCGATTTATTTCGTGACAAACACATAAGAAAATGCTGTGCTACAAGTGTCGTGGCCAGCTTCATCCTTAACAATCACGTAATCAAATGTGACAAAAGAATAACACAGCCTGGGCTAGCAGCACTTCAGTCTATCGAGAAAACAAATCACACACAGACACAGACACACAGACACAGACACACACACACGCACACACATACACACACACACGCACGCAAGCACGCACGCACGCACACACACACACACACACACACACACACACACACACACACACACACACACACACACACACACACAGATCATTTGGTCGAAACATCCCCCAAATTGTCAGTTTATTTCCCAGGCGATGGAAAGCCTATCAATGCTGTGTAGAAACCGACACTGGATGACGACCTTAAAAAACATTGAAGTCTAGCTCCACCACCCCTGTGTCCTCCTTGCTCCCTCCCTCCCTCCCCCCCCCTCCTGCCAACAACAATAAGTCTAGTTTCTCCCTCACGGCAATTTACCAAACCAGAGCGCCGAGAGTCAGTGAGCAGCCCACGGCAGACGCATGGCTTTCGTCTCCCAGAGCAGGGACAAGATAAACGACTGTGGCGACCATGTCCGTCTGACAGCCGGCGATGCCTTCCCATCCCGCCAGGCACAGGAAATCCCCCGAGAAGTACTCTGACATAAATCTGGAGAATGACCGGCATTGGGGGGACTTCAGGGAGTGGAACGATCGAACACGGCCTGTCCCAGACGGAGGTGAAATGGATGTGGGTCAGTGGGACGTTCCCCCCTAATTCCGTGTGACGTCGTCTTCACGAAAGATGGAGAAGATCCTGAAACATGACTTGGAGTGTGGTAGAAGGGTGGGGACGTTTAGTCACTGAGCTCAGTGGAGGGGTAGGTGTAGGAGAGGGGGTGAGGGGCTGAGGAGGGGAAGAAGAGGGGTATGGACAAGGGGGGGAATGAAGCAGCGAGGGAAGATGGAGGGGGGGGGGGGGGGGGGGGGGGATGTGAGAAAGCAGCATTACAGAGGTTAGTTTCTAAGTTCATGTTTAAAGTTCGTACAACCCAAAAGTGATTTGATAGAAAGGAGAACGACTGTCTCAGTTGAAGTGGGGTGGGGGTGGGGTGGGGGGGCAGGAGCAACTGTCTAACATTACACTGGTGCGGTTCGAACTCGCACCCTGTGATAGTGAACTCGGTGCTTTATCGACCACTCAGCCAGCCAGCTGTCCATGCCGAGAAGGTCCTGCATGAGAGCTTAATCAGTGACTGAAGCATGCACGCATGTGCTGGCGCGTGTGCGCATACCTTTGTGCCATGCATATTTGTGTGTTTGCATTCGAATGCGTGTGTGAGTGTGGACGCATGTGCATGTAGGTAAAAGAGGGACCCTGTACTTAGCGGCATATTTTTTGGCATTTTCCTCATTCTTGGATTATCAGAGAGAGAGAGAGAGAGAGAGACAGACAGACAGACAGACAGACAAAGACAAAGAGAGAGAGAGAGAGAGAGAGAGAGAGAGAGAGAGACCGAGAGAGAGAGAGAAGAGAGACGAGACAGACAGACAGACAGACGGACGGATAGACTGACAGACAGAGAAACAGAAAACTGTCCAAGAGATAATAGATGGAGAGTGAATACAAATGTGAATACGCACATTTCATTGAGAGGAAGGATAGGTAAATCACAACACACACCCAAAAAAAAAAAAAAAGAAAAGAAAAAAAAGCGAAGTCAAACCAACCAACAACAACAACAACAACAACAAAAAACAGGCAGTCAAACACATACAGACACACATGCGCACACACAGACACAGACACAAGAGAAAAGTCATTAAAAAGAGAGAGTGGGGACAGGGCGTAGAAGGGGGGGAGAGAGAGAGAGAGAGAGGAGAGAGAGAGAGAGAGAGAGAGAGAGAGAGAGAGAGAGAGAGAGAGAGAGAGAGAGAGAGAGAGAGAGAGAGAGAGAGAGAGAGAGAGAGAGAGAGAGAGAGAGAGAGAAACAGATAAAACGAAGGAAGGGAAGCAGTGGGTTAGATCACAACAACAAATGTGTGTGTGTGTGTGTGTGTGCGTTGTGTGTGCGTGTGTGTGTGTGTGTGTGTGTGTGTGCATGCTTGTGTGTGTCCTTGCATATGTGCATATATGCGTGTGTGCATGCGTGTGTGTGAGAGACAGGGTGTGTGCGCACGTGCACATATATGCATAATCACATACGCACTTATGTGTATGTGTGTGTGTGTGTGGTGTGTGTGGTGTGTGGTGCGCGCGCGCGCGCGTTGTGTGTGTGTGTTCGCGCGTGCGTTTGCATGCATGTTAGTTATACATGACAAATAGAGCAGAAGGATCAGAGGGCAGGGGAAAGTGTATTTCCCAAGCGATGGAAAGCCTGTCAGTGCCGGTGTGGAAGCCGACATGGGACGGAGACCTTAAAAAGACATTGATGAAGTCTAGCTCCCCCACCCCCATCTCCTCCTCGCTCCCGAGATCCTAGCCCCTCCCACTCCTGTCAACAGGAGAAATAAGTCTCGTTCCTCCTTCACAGGATTTTACCAGACCAGAGCGCCGAGAGTCAGTGAGCAGTCCACGGCAGACGCACGGCTTTCGTCGTCTCCCAGAGCAGGGACAAGATAAACGACTGTACCGGTCGAACCCGATCCCAAACGTAGCGTCTGTCATAGTAAACATACATCTCAAACGGACTTCGGCATCCAGTTAAACCCGACCGTTCGAGATACACCGTGATCTATTCGAAACGGACAGTTAGTATCCTCCAACCAATCAACGCTCAGCATTGAGCCAACACCCATGACACAAGGAAAAAATGGCGTCGTCCAGCAAGGCGGTCAGACTGTCCGATTCGGAGACCAAACATTTGATTGAATTGTACCAAGGCCATGATGTGCTTTGGAATATGTCTAAAAAAAAAAATATAAGAATCTAAATATTCGAGAAAAAGCTTCGTATTCAATTGTACAGTCCTTTGAAGCGGCATGTGGGATCAAACTCGAAGGTTTTAAAACTATCGTGAAGCACTCCGTCCGTTCGACACTGACTGGTCGGACCGCACAGGTTCAAACGTTTCGTCTCAACTGTACGGACGAAAAGGCTCGTGTGTCAGCAGCTTGACAGCCGGCGATGCTTCCCATCCCGTCAGGCACAGGAAATCCCCGGGAAGTACTCAGACATAAATCTGGAGAATGACCGGCACTGGGGGGGACTTCAGGGAGTGGAACGATCGAACACGGCCTGTCCCAGACGGAGCGAAATGGATGTGGGTCAGTGGGACGTTCCCCCCTAATTCCGTGTGACGTCGTCTTCACGAAAGATGGAGAAGATCCTGAAACATGACTTGGAGTGTGGTAGAAGGGTGGGGACGTGTAGTCACTGAGCTCAGTGGAGGGATAGGTTTAGATAAGGAGGTGAGGAGCAGAGAAGGGGAAGGAGGGCGGGGGGGGGGGGGGGGGGGGGGGGTGGGGGTATGGAGAATGGAAGAGCAAAACAGGGAGGGAAAGATTTGGGGAGAGGAGTGTAAGAAGGGAGTACTGCAGAGGTTAGTTTGTTACGTTCAGTTTACCGTCCATACCCATCCAGCTCCCCCCCCCCCCCCCACCGCCCCCCACCCTCACTCCCGAAAAAAGTGATTTGACAGAAGGGGGAACAACTGTCTCGATTGAAACGACGTGGGGAGTCTGGGAGATGGAGAAAGGGCAACTATATAACATTACACCAGTGGGATTCGAACTCACAACGTGTGACTGTGAACTCGGTGCTCTTCTGACCACTGAACCAACCAGCTGTCCATGCCGAGAAGGTCCTGCATGCGAGCAAGTTGCTAGTGCTTGTGTGCATGGGTATGTGTGATGCGTGTTTTGTGTGTATGCCTTTGAATACGTGTATGTGCAAGGATGCATGTATGTCCAGTTAAGGGAGGGACCTTGTACTTAGAGGCATACTTAATGGCATTTCCCAAATTCTTACATCATGAGAGAGAGAGAGAGAGAGAGGGAGGAACAAAAACTAACATGTGTGAAAAAGGGATGGATAACAGAAACACAAGAATGAATGTGCTGACAATACAAATGACAAACGTTTGTTTTTTCTTTTATGACAACCAATCTGAAATTCATGTGCAATGGCCAGCTTTTGTTTCCACTGTCACCAATCATTATCAGACATGATGAAAGAATAACACAGCCTTGGCTCACACATTCAGTTTATTGAAAAACAATGATCTGAAAACATGATCGCCTGCTCAAAACATTCCTC
>JADBJO010003572.1:65000-67500 GCA_016801955.1 Conus betulinus | reverse complement strand
ACAACCACCAGAAGAAGCTGCAGAAGGACTGTTCTACATGGCAGGAGGCCACAAACGTGGTCTGGAACAAATCTCTGTGTGTGACAGACACCAACAGCATGGACGCGCGGGGTTTAGTGGATGGGGGTGGATGACTGGTAAGTGCACGGTAGACCTTACACAGAATGGGGGAGAAAAAAACAACAACAAGCAACCCGAGATCATCAGGTAGAGAGCGGCATGAGACCTGGCATTTGTGTTCTCCTGAAGGTTCATGAACAAAATGATTCTTGTTGAAAACTCAGTGTGCCATGTACAAGCAGAATGGAGCAAGCTAGCTCAGATTGAGAAGAACGCCGGTCTGGCCCGTTTAGAAACAGGTGTCTGATAGAGATGTGAGGAAGACTGAGAAGGCATGCGGATATTGAAACGGAAAACACACAGAAGTCCCAGGACTCTCTCTCTCCTCAAGGTGGTTACTAACACAACAGAGCAACTCTCTCCACCAACGCCCCACGTCTGCCCTCCCCCCCCTCCCGCGCCCCGCTCACTATCTGTTGCGTGAACACACACACACACACACACACATACACACGAGCACACACGTATGCACACACACACACACACACACACCACACACACACACACACACACACACACACACACACACGCACGCACGCACACACGCACGCACGCACACGACACACACACACACACACACACACACACAACACAACACAACACAACACAACACACAACACACACACACACACACACACACACACAGAGAATTGTAAACGCACACGCGTCTATGCACTTGCGCGTGTAAATAAACAACGTATATACGTCAGTTATATATACTCAAATGCATAAGCGAGTGATAAAAAGACGGATGCGAAGCACTGATTGAAATATGAAAAGGCAGACATCATATGACGTATGAGAGTCGGACAGCTCAGGGGGAAAAAAAATGGGGCGAAGAACGGGTGAAGGAGTGGAACGGGGGATGATGAAAGGAGGGAACGGGGAGGGGGGTGTAAACAGACGTCGGACCATACTTTTTTTTTTAACACGAAAGTTGAAGCAGTCTGAGAGGTATGAGAGGTATAAAGGCATTGGCAACATCCTCCGGTTGTATGAGATTTGAGAAGATGAACCACTGATGGTAAGTAGTGCCAGGCTCAATCCCTTCTCAGCACTGGGAATGAACACAGTGGCCATTGGACGCGGGAGCTCATAGGATTTGAGAGAAGAGAGAGAGAGAGAGAGAGAGAGAGAGAGACAGAGACAGAGACAGAGACAGAGAGAGAGGGAGGGAAGGGAGGGAGAGGCAGACAGACAGACAGACAGACAGAAAGACAGACAGACAGACAGAGAGAGAGAGAGAGAGACAGACAGACAGACAGACAGATAGAGACAGACAGAGGGAGAGAGGGAGGTAAGGGGGAGAGAGAGACAGACAGACAGAGACAGAGGGAGGGAGGGGAGGAAGGGGGGAGAGAGAGAGACAGAGACAGAGACAGACAGACAGACAGAGGGGGGGATGGAGGAAAGAGAGAGAGAGAGAGGGGGGAGGGAGAGACAGAGAGAGACAGAGAGAGAGAGAGACAGAGACACAGAGGATGAGAAACGAAAACCAATAATCCATCATGTGATGGGGTGAAGGGGGAGGGGAGGGGGGGGGGGGGGGGTGGAGGGCGGTTGCTTTGTCTTGTTTGTTTTGTTTTTTTTCTTTCTTTCTTCGTTGTTTACTTCCATCATCTGGACCACGTCTACTCACGTGGAAGATGTCATCATTCTGACAGGTGACAAATCCACATTCCACTCGCACCCAGCGAACCCCTCCCCCTCCTAGTCCCCTCATCTCCCCTCCCCCTCTCTCCCCGTCTACCAGCATCCCTCCCCCCCCTTTCTCTCCGCCCACAACGCAAGACACAATGTGTGAAAGGATTTAACGATCCTAACATGACTACTACGCCGTTTGATCTTCTGCTAAGAGCTCTCTCTCTCTCTCTCTCCCGGTAATTCCAGGGAAGAGCTGCCTTGAAAGAAAAAAGGGGGCCGAAACGAAATTTGACAGGCGCGATTTCTGGCAAGGAATTAATAATGTCACTTGGTGGAAATGCGATTTCATTTTATTCGTGTTTTTGGGGTTTTCCCCCCTTCTGTTCTCTGTCTGATAGAACGCCTGTTGTTTCTGGGTCGTGAAGAGAGTGCGTGTGGACGGAAATGGTTTGAACGAACTCAGGAACCTGAGTGCAGTGTGACAGCGTCAAGTTTCAACAAGGAGGCGTCACTGCGTGCGGACTAGTCCATACACGCTACACTGCATCTGCTGAGTTTTGGGAGACCACACTACGCATGATTTAAAGCTGATGGATAAATGAATTAATGACGAAGATGAGAGAATTTAAGAAGAGGGTCTCGTGGTTACGACCTAGCAGATGTCTGACCTACGCGTCAGCCCAACGCGCTGGTCAGACCTTGGGTGAGCTACCTAGTGGTGAGACAACTCTGTGTT
>JADBJO010003572.1:45000-55000 GCA_016801955.1 Conus betulinus | reverse complement strand
GAAAGGTGTTTTGTAGGCAGGCAATAGAAATGCTAGGTGGACGAAACGTGTTTGTAGGCAGGCAATAGAAATGGCTTTGTTTTTGAGTCAGTGGACAAAAGGTGTTTCTAGACAGGCAATATCAATGGCTTTGTTTTGAATCAGCACGCGAAAGGTGTTTGTAGGCAGGCAATAGAAATGGCTTTGTTTTGAGTCAGTGGACGAAAGGTGTTTGTAGGCAGGCAATAGAAATGGCTTTGTTTTGAGTCAGTGGACGAAAGGTGTTTGTAGGCAGGCAATAGAAATGGCTTCGTTTTGAAGGACTATGATCCCCACGTGTGGCTGGCGCAGGATTTTAACTTCAGATAAAACGTCCTCTTTCTACTCCCCATGTTCTCCCTCTTTCACACCCGCCCCCCTCTCATTAGACCGTCTCCTTTCTCACCCCCCCCCCCCCCCCCCCCCCCTTAGAAAAAATCTTTTAAAATTTAAACTTTGCTTTAAAGACGGATGAGGTAGGTTGCGCTGGTTTCTCCCGTAATACTTATTCGTACAATGTCTCTTCACACACACACACACACACACACACACACACACACACACACACACACACACACACATATATATATATATATATACATATATATATATATATATTATATACATAGATAGATAGATATACACACACACACACACACATACACACATACATGCATATATCACTATATATATATTCCTCATTGATTGATAATTATGTAACATTTTTACCCCTTTTTTTCCTATGCAATAATTATATCTGGGTACAGGGCACGCGCAGGACACTCCATTAAGATATCAAGGGACATAACTGCTCCTGAACAGAGGTAAATCAGACTACAGGATGCAACTCATAACAGCCTTAAAGTAGCATCCCCATGGGTGTACCAGCCCGTATATTTCATGACTGCAGAGCCCACCGGCGAAAAACACCACCCTCCAGCTGTCGAGCACACCCCACAGACCCAACACCCCTGCCCACGGACAGATGAAGACAGTGCCACTCCAGACACAGCCAAGCTTTCGCCATACGGTCTTATGTGCCCTCAAGAGAGAATCCAAAGTTGTAGTCTTTCCCACTGTCAACAGGACTTTCCCTGTGGTCAGTGGGTCTTTCTTTGTTTTCTAGGAAGTGTTTACCACCCCCCCCCCCCCCCCCCCTCCTTCATACAATTAATGAAAAAGAAGCTGTCAACTCTTTCTTCATGCCGTCTGGCGATAAGGTAGAAAGAAAAAAAAACATTGTTCAGTGTGGACGCTAGATGTTTATTCTCCAGATTCTCCATGATCTTTTAGTCTATACAGCTCTCTCTCTGTCACTCTCTCTCTCTCTCTCTCTCTCTCTCTCTCTCTCTCTCTCTCTCTCTCTCTCTCTCTCTCTTTTTGCTTTGCTACACTTGACATTACATTTTTTTTCTCAATAATCTCGGGTGAAAAATTTGAACGGCTGACGCCCTCACACGATCGATTTTAATCTGTCGTCAACATGTAAGCAATTCAGGTATTATGTCACAATAACTGATCTACATATTTCATGCATTCATCTTCTTTCTTCGAGAACGGGATAATTTTTTCTTTCTCAGCTTGGTAACAGTCCCGAAAGGGTCCACAGCTGTCGGCTTGGCTCAAATCATCATCCAACTGGAAACAGACAGAAACCTATAGATGAAGCTAGATCATTATACACTGACTGACGCATGTACATTTCCTGACAAGCTGGCATATGACACCTCTCGTTCTGTTCACGCCTTAGGGCCTGTCACTGTTGGCGAAGTCATGTGATGTGTCACGTGATTTGTTGTGTGTCTCGTGACTGATTGACTCTCTCGATAACACCTCTGTGACCTCTGTGTGTGTGTGTGTGTGTGTGTGTGTGTGTGTGTGTGTGTGATGACTTTTGACAGGGTTAGTGACAGCGTGCGTGCGTGCAATCCTTCATCCCATCCATTTCACCCTCCTTCACACCACACACCCGGACACCCAGACACAGACTCTCTCTCTCTCTCTCTATCTCTCTCTCTCTCTCTCTCTCTCTCTCACATCATCATCACCTCTCACTACTTACACGTTAAAATCTCTCTCTACCACTACTCATCACACCACACAGTCTTTTAGAGAGAGAGAGAGAGAGAGAGAGAGTCTTAGAGAGAGAGAGAGAGAGAGAGAGAGAGAGGGGGGGGATCGAAAGGTAAAGGAATGAACATCCGCCGATGTCATTGTCTGGCGCAAAATGACAGCACATCATCTAACATTCAACTTCCCTGTAGATTATTCCAACATAAATGTTTTTGTCGGTTTCTTTCTTTCTTTTTCTAACAAATACCACTTATTCATTTGTCCGTCTCTCTCGGTATGAAGAATTCCGTGCAAACCGATCCTCTTGCAAAGACCTTTAAAAGCCTGTCAATCTCCTTTTCAGGGCTTCTTCTATGCATGTCAACGGTTTTCTCCTGATAGCTACTGCCTGTCGTGATCGTCTTACAGATGTGTTACCTTCTGCACTCTCAGACCTCTTGTAATGATCTTCTTACAGATGTGCTCACTGTATTGTAATAGTTCTTTTTTTCGTACATTTGTCATCATCTTCGTTTAGATTTGTCTTCTCCATTGTAATGACCTTCCTTTAGAGTTGTCCACCTTGTCGTAACAACTTCCGTTCAGATTTGTCTGCCTCATTGTGACGACCTTCGTTCAGATTTGTCTACCCTGTTGTAACGACCTTCGTCCAGATTTGTCTACCCTGTTGTAACGACCTTCGTTCAGATTTGTCTACCCTGTTGTAACGACCTTCGTTCAGATTTGTCTACCCTGCTGTAACGACTTCGTTCAGATTTGTCTCTACCCTTGCTGTAACGACCTTCGTTCAGATTTGTCTACCTTGCTGCAACGACCTTCGTTCAGATTTGTCTACCCTGCTGTAACGACCTTCGTTCAGATTTGTCTACCCTGTTGTAACAACCTTCGTTCAGATTTGTCTACCCTGTTGTAACGACCTTCGTCCAGATTTGTCTACCTTATTGTGACGACCTTCGTTCAGATTTGTCTACTTTTGCTGTAACGATCTTCGTTCAGATTTTGTCTACCTTTGTTGCAACGACCTTCGTTCAGATTTGTCTACCTTTGCTGTAACGACCTTCGTTCAGATTTGTCTACTTTTGCTGTAACGATCTTCGTTCAGATTTGTCTACCTTTGCTGTAACGACCTCCGTTCAGATTTGTCTACCTTTGTTGTAACGACCTTCGTTCAGATTTGTCTACCCTGTTGTAACGACCTCCGTTCAGATTTGTCTACCTTTGTTGTAACGACCTTCGTTCAGATTTGTCTACCTTTGTTGTAACGACCTTCGTTCAGATTTGTCTACCTTTGTTGTAACGACCTTCGTTCAGATTTGTCTACCTTTTTGTAACGACCTTCGTTCAGATTTGTCTACCTTTGTTGCAACGACCTTTCGTTCAGATTTGTCTACCTTTGTTGTAACGACCTTCGTTCAGATTTGTCTACCTTTGTTGTAACGACCTTCGTTCAGATTTGTCTGCCTTTGTTGCAACGACCTTCGTTCAGATTTGTCTACCTTTGTTGTAACGACCTTCGTTCAGATTTGTCTACCGTATTGTAACGACGTCCGTTGAGATTTGTCTTCCGTAATGTAACAACCTTCGTTCAGATTTGTCCACCTTATCATATGGACCTTCTTCATTCAGATTCGTCTATCTTATTGTAACGCCCTTCGTTTTGATTTGTCTACTATACTGTAGCGACCTCTGTTCAGATTTGTCTTCCTTTTTGTAACGATCTTCGTTCAGATTTGTCTATGTAGCTGCAACGGCCTTTCAGATTCATTCACCTTATTGCAATGGCCTTCTTTCAGATCTGTCTATCTTCTGATAATGGCCTTTTTAAAGATTTAATTCCTTTATTGTATAGGCAACGACCTTTCAGATTTATCTATCTTCTTGTAAAGGCCTTGTAGATTGATCCACCTTACTGTGACGACTCTCTCTCCGATTCGTCCATCTTACTGTAAGTACCTTCGTTCAGATGTGTCTTCCTCATTGTATAATCCCCTTCTTTCCCATGTTGTCTCTCTCATAGTGATTCCCTTCTTTCAGGTGTCTTTACACTAACAGACATAGGACCGCCTACAAAGTCAGAGTACCTGCTTGGACACCTGGTTGTGGACTTGCCGGAAACCGATGCCTCCGCAACTTTCCTTGTTTGAGAGCAGGCACCCAGAGAAGGCGCCATCAGCATCGAGGGAAGTAATTACACGCCCTTGTCTGCCAGGCCCAGGGTTAACGAGACACCACGCAGCTAATTGTAAGGGCTGCTTTCCTTCTCTTGCTCTCTCTCTCTCTCTCTCTCTCTCTCTCTCTCCTCTCTCCTCTCTCTCTCTCTCTCTGTGTGTGTGTGTGTGTGTGTGTGTGTGTGTGTGTGTGTGTGTGTGTGTGTGTGTGCTGGAGAGTTGGAAGATTTCATCTGTTGACATCGCCGACCGTCTCTGAAATATTCACGCACATCTTTACACTTCCCTAGTTCTCATCTCATTGGACAGTGGGGAGAGACAGAGAGTGAGGGGGAGTGAGACAAAGACAGACAGAGAGAGAGAGAGAGAGAGAGAGAGAGAGAGAGAGAGAGAGAGAGTGAGTGAGAGCGAGAGACAAAAGAAAGAGAGAGAGTGAGAGAGACTTAGAGAAAGGGAGACACAGACAGAGACAGATACAAAGATATATATATATATATATATATATATATATATATATATATATGTGTATATATATAGAGAGGCATAGAGAGAGAGAGATAGAGAGAGAGGCACAGAGACAGAGAGAGAGAGACAGAGAGAGAAAAAAGCGCACGCTGAATGTCAAAAAGAAAGAACGAAATAAAGAAAGCGAAAGAAAAAAAAATATATAAAATAATAACAACAACAACAACACAAACAAACAGTAACAAACATGGCGTGTGTTGTTCCCTCCCTGCTCACAGGCCAGCGCTATTTCTGTCAGAAAACAGCCGGACCTCACTACAAAGCATCGCCTCACTGCTCTCACATTTGCTCATCGATTGTTGGTCTCTCTCCCGCTGTGAGACACGGCGCAACATCACCATGACTTTGTGTATGTAATGGACCCCTGGAAAAGGACGCCTGGGGTGGAGCGCTTTGGGGGCACAGTTTGGGGGGGGGGGGGGGGGGGGAGGGGAATGAACCGATCATACATAACAGCGCTCATTCTGGCGCGATGCTTCTCCGTGGTGTACTGTGTTGTGTTACTGACCGACCCTTTCTCGCCGACCTAGAACTTCACTGTGTGTGAAATTCGAGTCTCTCACCCGCGCGTGAGAGAGAGAGAGAGAGAGAGAGAGAGAGAATACGAATGTTTCACCAGTTTTAAGGCCAGTGCCCTATTCTGAAGAGATATACAATGAATGAAATGAAGGTACACATTGAAAAACAATGTAAAGAAATTCATGATGATAGTTGAAATGTATCATTAAATGAGATAGCAGGTAGCAGCACGCAGTCTTTTCTGAGCTTCATATATATGTAAACAGCCACATTTGAAAGGACATGTTCTTTGCTTGTCGACAACAGTAATACTACCTTGAAATGACATGGAGAGAGAGAGAGAGAGAGAGAGAGAGAGAGAGAGAGAGAGAGAGAGAGAGAGAGAGAGAGAGACAGACAGACAGACAGACAGAGGGACAGACAGGGGGACAGGGGGAAGAGAAAGGAGGGGGGAAGTGATGGTGGGTGTGAAGAGGGAAGGAAGGGTGGCCCATCAGAAGAAGTACCAGCATGAATAATCCAAAACCAGAAGAGCTGCAGTGCAAACGGGTAGGCTAACGGGTAGGAAATTCGATCCTGTGAGCAAAGCAGGGCTGGTTTCAATTCGATATCAGGGTGATCACAGCCACCCAGGCGACCCGTGCAGGACCTTTGCAATGCTGGTGTGGCTCGTCACGACACGGAGAGAGTTCATCGGCAAGGCGTGGCCAGGACAGTACGGCAGAACATCTTTGATTGTTTCATTCGAAATTACTTACCAGCACATGATAGATTGTTCGCCTTTCTGCCGAGTGTAGAAATATTGATAAAGTTTCGTTGAGTCTGAGGCGGATAGCGTTCATCTCACATGATGGATTTTCGCAATCTGCCGAGTTGAGAAATAATTAAGTTTCACGTTAGGGATTTTTCGCAGTCTGCTGAGTTTTGAAATACTGCAGTTTCGTTGAGTCTGAGGTGGATAGCGCACATATCACATGATGGATTTTTGGCAATCTGCCGAGTTTAGATGAAATAAAGTTTCGTTGAGTCTGAGGCGGACAGCGTACAAATCCGCCCGGAACACAAAAATTGAAAACAAAAGTTTTCTGCATTATTGATGACATGACGATTCAAAATTGGACCAAAATGGGTGAACCAGCTCGGTATGTGTTTCCCAGAGCTGTGATCTCTTGGTTTCAGTTCTCAGCGACAAAGCTACACTAGCTGCGTAAATACCCACAGAGGTACACACACTCTCTCTCTATCTCACTACCTCTCTCTCTCTCTCTCTCTCTCTCTCTCTCTCTCTCTCTCTGTGAAATCTTCTCTCCATTAAATCCCCCCTCCTCTCTCTCTCTCTCTCTCTCTCTCTCTCTCTCTCTCTCTGTGAATCTCTCTCCATCCCCCCCTCTCTTTCTCGCTCTCTCTCTCTCTCTCTCTCTCTCTCTCTCTCTCTCTCTCTCTCTCCTCCACCATCTCTTGGTCGTTTCACATACATCTCTGATACAGGGAATAGTGTTAATGATTATTTTCTGATGTCCATTGACTTGTATCTATACCTAGAATCATTAATGCATTTGTATGTAACAGGACGCATTGAGTCTGACCATCTTCCTTTGGAATTGCATTTTGGCTTTTCACAAGTTGTTGGTCCTGTTGCAAAAAGGTACACGGAGGTTGAATATGTCGAGAAATGATATGGAATGATGAATATGCAAACATTTTTCGTGGTCTGATGAATGATGATAATACCCTGCAAGTACTAAAAAACAGTGATTCGTTGCATAGATTAAGATATAAATGTAGCTTTATGTATGTTTAATAATTGTATTATGACCAAAGCAGAATGTATGAAAAAAAAAGTTAGAATACATTCAGGTGAGAGGACTGAATCATGGTATGATCAAGAATGTAAAGTGACTAAATCAAATACGAGGAAACTTTTAAGACTGTTTTGCAGAACCCATGATAGCGAAGACCGTGTTAAATATTGTAAGGTTCGAAGAGAATACAAAAATATGTTGCACAGAAAGCAAATAGAGCACAACAAATCTTTACTGAATTATTTAATAAACTCAACCCATGACCAGAAGGAATTTTGGCAAAATGTTCGTAGTATTTCTGTAAAGACACCTCCTATACACAGTAATATTTCTACTGAAGAGTGGTACCAGCATTTTAAAAATTAGCTAGAGAACGATGTTTGCAGTGAAGCAGACACAGAAGAAATTGAAGAATTAGGTTACCTGGATAGTCCCATTTCAAAAGAGGAAATTCTATTTTCAGTAAGACATTTAAAGAATGGAAAATCTGCTGGTCCTGTCGGTTTGATTGGTGAGTTATTCAAGAATGGTGGGGACATAGTGATTGATTTCTTTCTCAAATTTTTTCAATACTCTTTTTGATAAAGGACTATATCCAGAAAGCTGGACTGAATCGATTATCATTCCACTGTTTAAGAAAGGTGTCGTAAATGATCCTGGTAATTATAGAGGAATCTCATTGTCTATATAAGCAGCAAATTGTATAGCTCCATCATCAATAACAGATTACAGAAATGGATCGATCAAAATAACATTACTGGTGAATGTCAAGCTGGTTTTAAAAAAAATCATTCCACTGTAGATCATATGTTTACTCTTCTGGCTCTCGTTCAAAAGCAGTTTTCCTGTAATCGTAAGTTATATGTAGCTTTCATTGATTTCGAGAAAGCGTTTGACTCCGTTTCTAGAAAATTACTCTGGCCAATACTGAAAAAGAACGGTATCAATGGCAAATTATATCAGTGCATAAAAAGTATGTACTATAACGTTAAAGCAAGAGTCAGATCAGGTGGAGAACTTACTGACTTTATTTTATGTACACAGGGTGTAAAACAAGGCGATGCTTGCAGCCCTGTTCTTTTTTCATTGTTCATAAATGAACTAGCTTTAGAAATAATAGCAAACGGAAGACACGGTGCAACACTTTCTCCCGATTTTATTGAACTATTCATCTTGTTACTAGCTGATGATATTGTTTTATTATCTGAGACTCCAGTTGGCCTCCAGACCCAGTTAAACAATTTGTGCCAAACGGCCTCTAAACTTAAGTTAAAGGTAAATTTGAAAGAGTAATATTGTGGTTTTTTTTAGAAAAGGAGATTACTTGGCAGCAAGCGAAAGATGGTTTTTTTGATGGACAGATGATGGCTGTTGTAAATTGTTACAAATACCTTGGCATTTATTTCTCTACACGCCTAAGCTTTACAGCTGCTTGTCAGGACCTGGCTTGCAGAGCAAAAAAAAACTTATTGTGTATTTTCAAAAAGTTGCTCTACATGTTGCTGAGAATTTGGGGCTTAGATAAATCTGCTGAGATTTGGGGCTTAATAAATCTGTGGATGTGGAAAAAGTTCATCATTTGCTCTTAAGAAATTTCTGGGGGTTCACATGAAAACACCGAACGATGTGTGTTATGGGGGGAAACACACCGTTATCCTATTTATATTAAAGTCATCTGTACGGTGTATTAGATACTGGCTGGGGTAGTACAAATGGATGACAATAACGAACCACTTTAAGCATATAATGTGCTGTTGGGACTATTTATCGCGTGGTTCAAAAGTCTGTACGGGTACAGATGTAGATACTGGCTGAGGGTAGTACAAATGGATGACAATGGATTACCACTTAAAAATATAATATGCTGTTTTTTTACTAGAATCGCGTGGTAAAAAAGTCGTGGGTTACAGATGTTAGGGATTTTCTGTTTTTTTTTAATGGATTTGGGTATGTCTGGATGTGTCAAGGGGGTGGAAATGTAAATGCTTTTTTGAAACTACTCCGGCAAAGATTAATTGATAATCGTTGGCAAAACTGGCATGTAAATATCCGGAACAGTGAGCGATATTCGTTTTATAGAACTTTTAAGACATCCGCTGGTTGTGAAAAATAGCTCTCACTTAATATTGACAGGCATATTAGAAGTTACCTAACAAGATTTAGATTAGGAATTACAGACATCAAAGCGCATCAGAATCGATATGCAAATACTGAAAACGTAGATATGCTATGCCCTTTGTGCAAAAGCGCGAATGAAGATGAAGTGCATTTTTCTGCTTTGTTGTCCTGTCCTGCAAGATTTAAGGTATGAATACATTCCTCGGAAATTCTTTGAAAACCCTGTTTGTTCCGAGCTGCTCTCCTCATGGCAAATCAAAAGGAAGATATACTGAAGAACACGTGCATTATTTATATAAGGCCTTTAAAAGGCGCACTATTATGGTCAGCTAAAGGAATCCAACTCTGGTATTTATTGTGTACATTTTTACGCTTTTCTGTCAGTTTCTTGTTGTCAACTACGACATCCTACCGTGCTGTATGAAGTATCATTATTGGTATTGTTGTATTGTACCCCCATCAGAAGGGGCCATGGCCTATACTGATTAAAATTTTGTTCGTTCGTCCCACCATCTATCTCTTTTACATTCTCTGTCTCCCCCCCCCCCTCCCTCTCCTCTCTGTGAAATCTGCTCTCTGTCTGTCTGTCTGTCTGTCTGTCTGTCTTACTCCGGGTGTTTGTAGTTTTCTTTAACCATTCTGAAATATATTTTGCACTTACTCCGTGTGTTTGTAGTTTTCTTTAACCTGTCTGTCTGTCTCTCTCTTTCTCCCCCCCTCTCTGTGTGAAATCTTTGCTATGTGATTTCTTCTTCTTCTTTTCTTCTTCTTCTTCTT
>JADBJO010003572.1:37500-40000 GCA_016801955.1 Conus betulinus | reverse complement strand
AATCCACAGGGAGCAGCCAATGTCAAGTCGAGACATTGATTCTAAACCCCCACCCCCTTTCCCTTCTCTCCATCCTGCACACGGAATGAAGGAGCCAGCCGAGCAGCATATTAGCAGCGAGAGAAGAGCCTGGACGTTGAGGACTGAGCTGGCATCACAAACTTCAGACAGCAGTCAGGACGATAGATGAATTCTGACAGAATCAGGTAAGCTGGACTTGTTGTATGTTTAGCACGACAAAACACGAAGTGTAAACAATCTAGGGTGTTACATCAGCTTCTGTTCGTTTAAAACCCACACAGTCTGCAGTGCAAAGAAAAACCAAGTCGAAGTCTAAACAGTCTGATTTTTACCTCAGCTTCTTTCCATTGGAAACCTGCTTCATCTCCGAAGCAAAGATGAGGTTGTCTCTTAAGCGTTAGAGGAAATAAAATGGGGATGGGGTGTGTGGGTCTTTTCCCCGTTATATTCAGCCATGATCTCCCCCCCCCCCCCCGCCCCTTTATACCAAAAATAGTAACGTCCTGTGATTGGTAGGGAGAACCGTCGGCTTTTTTTTTTTTACTGTGTGTGGGCGCAGTGTCTCACATTACCAGGCAGTAAAACACCGGGTTTTATCTGGTGGGATGCTGCTGTAAAGGCTGCGGAGGTGGGGCTGAAACCATGCTGTGCAGTATCTGTTTCTCTGGTAACAATAGCGAGTCATGCCCATCACACACACACACACACACACACACACACACACACACACACACACACACACGCACGCACGCACGCACGCACGCACGCACGCACACACACACACACACACACACACACACACACACGCACACACGAACACGCACACGCACGGACACACACACATACATACACGAGATCATTAGCTGAGACAGAGAGAGAGAGAGAGAGAGAGAGAGAGAGAGAGAGAGAGACAGAGACACAGAGAGAGAGAGAGAGAGAGAGAGAGAGAGAGAGAGAGAGAGAGAGAGACAGTGTCTCAGAGAGAGAGAGAGAGAGAGAGAGAGAGAGAGACAGACAGACAGACAGACAGACAGACAGACAGACAGAGAGAGACTAAACAAAGTGAAGGAGGACAACAGGCGGACAGACAAAAGGAAAACAATTTCTACGAGCCCTAGAGATGAAGCCAGCTGTGCGTTCCCCTGGGATGTTTATCTGTCGCCACTTCATATTGATATTCGATCATTTCCATTTTTCAACGGCAACCACCACATCAGCCAGGACGAAGATGTATGGGAATATCAAACAAAAATCCACGCCTCCCAGAATAAAAAACCTTTGTTCGGATTTTGGACATCGCGTATACCCTCTGTCCTGCACACAGCCCATCCCTCAAAAAGAGAGAAACACACAAAGACGTACCACCCACCGTAAAGCACACTGAGTGTATCAGGCAGAATCACACACACACACACACACACACACACACACACACACACACACACACACACACACACACACACACACAGAGATGCATACATACATTCACTCGCACACACAAAACAAGCACACACATGCACAGGCACACTACACCCATACCCTCCCGCCTCCCACCTCCAACCCTCTCCCGTCGTCTCTCTCTCTCTCTCTCTCTCTCTCTCTCTCACACACACACACACACACACACACACACACACACACACACACACACACAAAAACATGTTCAACAAAATGCAGTGTTTTGTCCAATCGAGCAAGCATTCAATGATTTTTTCGTGCTTTGAGAAGAACTTATCCCCAAAAGATTGTGTGTGTGTGTGTGTGTGTGTGTGTGTGTGTGATTCAAGCCACACAGAACTAAACGGACTGGAAAGGTTGTCAGGGTGAAATGACGTCATGTCATTTTGTGTGTGTGTGTGTGTGTGTGTGTGTGTGTGTGTGTGTGTGTGTGTGTGCTCCAGTGGTGTCCGCCACCTAGAAGGTGACGTGAAAGAAGGAAACACATCAGATCCTCGTCCCTTTTCTACCACACTGACTTACAACTGGGATGTTGTGTGGGAAGAAAAATTGGGGGGAGGAAGAGAAGAGGAGAGGTGGGGGTGTGAGCAAAATGGCAAGGAGAGAACGGTATGGGACAACTGCACCCAATCATGGTACAGCTGCACCACGTGGAATATACACCACTGAAGAAGCCCTTAATTTATATACACCACTGAAGCCTTAGTTTCATGAGGCAATCGCTGGGGGCTTATAAGGCTCTAGGACACACAGTTGTAGCAATGCACACAATAAAAAGTGCATCGACTTCGAACGTAAAGGGGATAGATTATGAGATTGTATCAAATGAGTATCCTAAGCGTGTCATTTCCATACAAGATAACAAAAGATAGGAACTTCTTAAAGAAACTAAATTACTGTGACGGTTATGATGATTGAGTCAACCCTATGCTAAAGCATGAATTGTCTAAAACAAACAGCACTAAAACCTTGATGGTTATGGTACATTTGTTTGCTAAATATGTGGGTCAAACCTTTGGTC
>JADBJO010003572.1:25000-30000 GCA_016801955.1 Conus betulinus | reverse complement strand
CTCTCTGTGTGGTGTCTGTCTGTCTGTCTCAGTCTCATATATATGTCCGTCTGTCTCTCTCCATCAGCCAAATGGCGTCCATCCATTTAGACCAGTGAGACAGATAACGACGAAACGAATCGAAGTTTTTCTGATGGGGATCCATGCCACAGAATTCCATCTCCCATGGCTGCCATACTGGCACCTCACTAACCTAACTTTCCTCTACCCCCTCCCGCTCCCTCCATCACTCCCTATTGATTCCTGTCTCCCTTTTACCCTCCTCCATCCATTTCTGTTCACCACGGCACCCAGTAGCCGCTTTTGTGTCCAGGTCACGCGCCTTTATTTCCTTTACTTTATTGTCCTGTACTTTATTTGTCTGTGTCCTTGGTGGTACTTAACCAACCCCCTCTTTTGCTAAATTTTTGCTTCATTTTCCGCCTTCAGTCACTCCATTTTCAATCTAACAGACACGAAACACTGCAGCGACCCATACACCTGTTTGAGGAAAAGAACAGAAGATATTGTTGAGTACAGAGTATCAGTTTTGTTTGCGAGTGTATGGGTGGAGGGGGCTGTATACGTGGGAGGATTAAGACCGGGTGTGTGGAAATGTCGAAGTGACATGGAGTCCAGTTCTTAGCATGACAGTTTATGTGTGCTGTGTATGCGTGTTTGGAGGGGGGAAAGGGGGAGCAGGAGGATGGGAGGAAAATGGGGCAGGGGGAGTGGGGGAAGAAGGGGGAAAGAGAATGAAAAATGCTTCTATCTGACAGACAGGAACGATGTGGTGGTTGTGTCCATAATACCAGGATAAAATATTCGTGAATATGTTATATGAATGTGTCATGCAAAAAGATTTGAATGGTTGCATCATAAATAAATGCATATATACAACTTTCAATTTTCATGCTTTCATGAAAACAGTAACTTTTCCACCACAGGTTTCACGCGAATGGTGTGCATTGAGAAAACAGTATTTATTACGTCATTACGTCAAAACTGTTATTCCCTCTGCTTCTTAGTAGTTTGCCAAACCATCAGACATGAATCAAAAGAGAAAAACAACTGCATCCATCAATTTGATGACTGCACTAATCCATGTCCAGAGCCTCTTCCCGCCACCCCCCCCCCCCCCGCCCCCCCTCCCCCCCCAGCATCACCCTTCCTGTTTTCTATTAGAATTTTTTTTTAATGTTAAATCACGAATGGTGTGTGCTCAGAAGGCAGTATTTGTGCCGTCAAAAAAGTTATTTTCATTGCTCTTGATAACACAAGTAAGAGAGTAAATGGAGAGAAAGCAACCAATGATTACCAACTAACATAGCACGGAACCCCGGTGCACTCACTCCTACCCTGTCCCTCCCACCTAACCCAAGATCAGTTGATATAATGGCGGCCATTTCAGGCGGTGCGTCACTCTTATATTCAGGACGAAGATTCCATGCTCTCGCACATCAGCCATTGCAACAACATAAAACAGACATACCCCCCCCCCCCCCCGCTTCCCCAGTGAAACAGATGAAAACTGCAGAAAACTGCAAGCCAACAAAAGTGAGCATTCTTGTGAAAATGTCAGTTATTACTGTTCCCATTAAAACGCCGCCCATTTTCACGTTCATTATTCACCTCCCTCCCTCCCTTTCATTCCTTCTCTCTCTCCCTCTACACACACACACACACACACACACACACACACACACACACACACACACACACACACACATGTATATATAAAATACATGCACGAGGAGAGAAAAAGTGGAGCCGTTTTCATTAATGCTGAAGAGCAGGTTAAGATGCCCCCCCCCCTCCCCTCCTCCATCCCCATCTCTCTCTCTCTCTCTCTCTCTCTCTCTCTCTCTCTCTCTCTGTGAATTTCCATAAATGCCTCGTGTGCTAATACCAACTACCAATTTCATATCAGTCTCTCTCTCTCAGAGAGAGGAGAGAGAGAGAGAGAGAGGAGAGAGAGAGAGAGAGAGAGAGAGAGAGAGAGGAGAGAGAGAGAGAGAGAGGAGAGAGAGAGAGAGAGAGATTGTGTAAGTGTGTGTGTGTGTGTGTTATGTGTGGAGGAAGAGGAGATGGGAACATGAATAGAACAGAGCCGAGACAGAAGATAATGAAATAAGAGCAGTTCCACATGAACAGGTTATCTATCGTTGAGATTCAAATGGCACGGAGCTGGGGCCGGGATCTGGGGAGGATCTGGGGAAGGGGGAAGGGGGGATTTGGGGGGATGGAAGGGGGAACAAGAGGGGATGAAAGAGGATGGGATGGGGGTTGGGGAAAATTCAATTCATGGTGTTTATACCTAAGCCGACTGTGGAGGGCCGGCTGGGTTACAAACAACACGAACTGAACTCCCCCCACCCCCACCCCACCCCCAGCTCCCTTACATCCCCTTAGGCAGCTGGAGGAGGAAAGAGAGGGCAGTGCTACGTTTAGTAAACAAGCCAACAAACCTGGCCAGACTGGGGTCTTGTCATCATCTCCCAGAACGTCAATCTACCCTGCACCTTCCCCTCACCCTCCTGTCCAGCAGCGTTCCCCGCTCCGTCTCCTTCCCCACCCCTCTCCTCTTTCCCTACACACGTTTCCATCCCATCATCAAACATCCTGCCTGGTCAGTCTCAGACACTTGCACATAATCCAAAATTTGGCAACAACCCTAGTCGCCGGTTCTCTGTGCCTGTGTAGAATGAGGGTCCACCCCGGGGCATCGATGGTCTGCACACAATACACGTGTATCACGTGCACAGTAAATGGCAAGGTCTCTCCACGCTCTCCCCCCGTATACACTGACCAGCCGGAAGTGAGAATTCTGATCCTTTCATCCAGCAGAGGGATGTTACCGTCTATGGAGGGTCGGGGAAAGATAATGGCCTTTGCATGGTTCAGAAAACTAGTTCTGTCTAAACAAGTTGTGCTGACAGTAAAACATGTCTTGCTTTAACTGAAGAAAAAGTGGGATTTTAAATGGAAAAATTCTGAATCAGAGACCAGGTTGCTTAAACTCTATTTTTGTCACCTACGTCTCTCTCCTCTATTTTTTTCACCTACGTCTCTCTCTCTCTCTCTCTCTCTCTCTCTCTCTCTCTCTCTCTCTCTCTCTCTCTCTCTTTTCATGCCGTCTCATCTTCTGTACCACCTTAGTGGCACTGCACCCACGCTGCTCATTCCTGTCCCCCTGTCTACAGCCACAGCCCGGCCCAACCCGCCACAGCCTGGCACCAGCAATCCACAAGGAGCAGTCAATGTCAAGTCATCAAGAGGCAACTCAATGGAGGAGACACTGCACTGCGGCCGAGTCACTTTGGTGGTGTTCAGCGGTGCCTGTTCTGATCGAACACACACAGGAGACAGGCTACGAAGCCACATTCTGATGGCAATAACTGTTCAGTCGCGAGCTGGCGTGAGTGAGCTCTTTCTTTGGAAGGCGCTGCCACGTCTGTCCAACGACAGCCCCCCTCCCCTCTCATGAATTTGTTGATACCGGTGACCCCGTCAGAATGAAACCAAGGCCATGGACAGGTAATCGAAGCTTAGGTCACCATGAGAGAAGGGCATGAAGGGCCACAGAGTTTGAGACATTTTTTTTAGTGCTGATCGATGAGAATGAAGATGATGACAATGATGCTATGGATTTCCATTCTGGTCTGTGACTGCAGAACAGGGCTATGTTCTACTCTTACTTTCATAGTATATCCTGGAATCAACCAGGCCCCAGAGATACTGGTACCTGCAGGAGTTGGTTAGAAAATTTGAGCAACATTCTCTGGGACGTATTCATTTAGTGGATGAAACTCGACTGTGTGGTCAAAATCTTCCCAGCTGAGCCCGTAGCAATTAATTTCAACTCTGGGTAGGAGCCAGCTGGGGCAGAAAAATCCCACATGGGTCTGGTGGGAATCGAACCCAGGACTCCTAGCTGGAAGTCTGCGATACTAACCACTTTGCCATGACAGGTGGTCTCTCCCTGTCACACACACACACACACACACACACACACACACACACACACACACACACACACACACACTCACTCACTCTCTCTCTCTCTCTATGTACATGTACGTACTATGTATGTATGTCTGGCTGGCTGGCTGGCTGTAGTGAACTATATCGCTGTTTATTTGGAGTGACATGCGTGATTGGAAATGGCCATGACAGAACTGAGATGTGACATCTCTGTCTCTCCTAACCCCACTCCTAGTTTTATCGCATAGCCATGTGATTCTGTGCACTGTTAGAGAGAGAGAGAGAGAGAGAGAGAGAGAGAGAGAGAGAGAGAGAGAGAGAGAGAGAGAGAGAGAGGAGAGAGGAAATCGATGGGCGAATTTTAGACCAGCAAGTCGTCAACTTGTATTTACATTTACGGCTGACAGTTTTTGGCACAAATAGCGTCAGCTTGCGAGAAGCGGAACTGGTCAGATGGCTTTCTTGTTCCTTGGTGTGTGTGTGTGTGTGTGTGTGTGTGTGTGTGTGTGTGTGTGTGTGTGTGTTTATCTCTTTGCTTTTCTCGTTCTTTCTCTCATGTTTTGATAAGAGGAACGGGGATTGACAATATTTTTTTTTTATCTTTCTTTTTGTCTCCCTTTTCCCTTTCTGCCCTCCTCCCTCCCTCGTTGTCTTTCTGTATACTGTGTGTGTGCGTGTGCTTGTCCCGAGGTCTCAGTTGTTTGCCTCTCCTGAGGCGGGGTGGGGGGTGGGGGGTGGGGGTGATGGAGGTAGGGGCAGAGGATCAGACATGGGAGGTAATTTGGGTTGGGAAACAATGAAGGAGGTACAGAAGTCTGATGAGGAGCGTGAGCGCGCCTCTCAGACTGGCGTACAACACCGAGGCCTTTTCCCTACAGGCAGTCCCTCCTCTCCTCTGTCTGTTTTCCCCCTCAGGTTAGAACTCACCCTTTCCCTCCGCTCCTGGCTTGCCTCCCTTTTCTGCATTCTGACTCTCTTATCTACTTCCTCCCTCTCTTTCTCTCTTATCTCCCATTCCCCTTCCCTCTTCTTTCTTC
>JADBJO010003572.1:0-15000 GCA_016801955.1 Conus betulinus | reverse complement strand
ATCACTCCTGTGACAATTTCAGTTGTTATTGTTCTCCCTAAAAAGCAGCCATTGCCACTGTCTCTGTTTGTCTGTCCGTCTCTCTCTCTCTCTCTCTCTCTCTCTCTCTCTCTCTCTCTCTCTTTACTAAACATGAACACTGTCAAGTTTCTGTTACGAATAGATAAGTAACTAGGAAACAGTATTTTCACGGATTGGTTAAACTATTTATTGATATGCATGCCGATACCTTGTAGGCTATTTTACACATTCTATTTGAAAAGGGAAATAATTCCAACGATTACTTCCCCTGATAGTAAAACGATTTTGTGTTCACTCGTGACCTGACTCAAAGGCCGGATCCAACATTTGTTGACCCATGGCGGAGGTCTGCACTGCTCCTTTTGCCCTCATGATTTCTTCAAATCAAGCACTGGCGCCCTTCTGTTCGTTTCACACCACCACCCTTTCACGTATACCCATCGCCACCTCTATTACTTTTTGTACCCTCCCACGCAACACACACACATCCGGTAGTCCCGTCTCTGCTAACCCTCCTCTTTCTCTCCACTACCTGCCCCTCCAACTTGCATCTCTCAGCTTTCTGTTTCTTTTTCATTCCATTACACTCTAATTCTACCCCGGAAAACCCATCACATGACTTCTCCCCAAGTCGACCGCACTCTAGCTCTCTCGGTGTCAGGAGTAGAATCATTCATTCCGCATCCCTTTGGCTGCCATTTGTCTCTGTCTCAGCTCCAACACGTTCATGCTAAAACGTGTTTGAAGTAAGTGGAGATTGGGTGTGTCTCCATTAGAGACAACACAGACTACAGTGCTCCAGGCTATTCCTACCCCTTTCTGTGGAATGAAACGGAAACCGAAATGTATTCTGTACTCGAATGTTCCCAGATCCGCAGGAATTGGAGAGCAGTGCGATGCCTATGGGGGAAAAGTGTCACCACAGCGCATCGATCTTGAAGCTTTCTCTTCTTGAAGCTCCGAGTAAATAAAATCAACATCATAGCTCTCTGCTTCCTATATTTATAGACTGTATCAGATTCACAGGCCACGAAAAGAAGAGGTTTTATCGTCTGCTCTCTGAGAATATTTCTGTAAAATGATGGATGAAAATTCTGGTCCAAACTGTCGCCATGAAAAGCGTCACTCGGTACAAATCTATGCACAAAATGTCTGTACACGACCGTGATGTTTTGCTTCTGGTCATCCGGTCATCCGGTGGAATGGAATGAATGCTTTGGCTCGTGCATGCGTTGTGATTGTATGCAGCATGAATGTGTTGGTGGTAAATGTTTCACTGGTTGTGCTCATTCATGAAATAGCCCCCGTGATCAAAGTCATTAGCTTGGATTAGCCAGTCTCTGAAGAGTTGTGTTTCAGTAAGACAGCTCCAAACTTTACCCATGATCAGAGCTGTCCAACAAAAATAAAAAAAAAATAAAAAAAAAGAAGAAAAAAGAAACAAGGAAAAAAGAAACCAAGGAAACACAAAACCTGATAATAAATACTCCTCTCAGAAACAGCTGAAGATGCTGGTGATGATGTTGAAGATGATGATG
Organism: Conus betulinus; assembly: GCA_016801955.1. Classification (NCBI taxonomy): domain Eukaryota; kingdom Metazoa; phylum Mollusca; class Gastropoda; order Neogastropoda; family Conidae; genus Conus; species Conus betulinus. The sequence continues at coordinate 13,441 of JADBJO010003572.1, read as the reverse complement.
ATGATGATGATGATGATGATGATGATGAAGAGATGCAGGAGGACAAGAAAACACAAAAACCTGATAATAAATACTCCTCTCAGAAAACAGCTGAAGATGTTGGTGATGTTGTTGATGATGAAGATGATGATGATGATGATGATGATGATGATGATGATGATGATGATGATGAGAAGGAGGACAAGAAAGACACTGCCCAACAGGTTGAGGAGATAATGGATCGATTGTAACTGAACATTTCATTTCATTTTAAACGGTCTATTATTCACCAAACTCTGTTTGTGAAGGCTATCCATATAACGACCCCAAATTCTCAGTGCGAAACCCGAGAGCCATGACGTACTAAATGAAATAAGTAATCAATGCACGTATTCATGACTCGTACCAGAGACTTGTTATACCTCTCTCTGTCTCTATAACACACACACAACACACACCCACACACACACACACACACACACACACACACACACAAACAAAAAAAACAACACACCTACACACAATACAAACAAACACCACACACACATGTATGCGCAAGCACACACGCGCGCGGCGCGCGCGCACACAACAACACAACACACACACACACACACACAAAGTTTATCAGATGTCAACAAAGAATGACAATATAGTTTGCAATTTTACCTTCGTGTATATCTAACTATCTATCGTATCCAGTCCATCGTATATATCGAAAAATATGCACGCATTTCTAATCCTCTATACGTCTATCTATTGTTTGTATATCTATTTCCCTGTCTGTCTGTCTCTCTTTTCTCTGTGTAAAAAAAACTCTTTTCAACTAAGTCAGATAATGTGAATTGTATTATGATCTTTTGAACGTTTATCAGTTCTTGTAGAATGCTGTCGCTTCTTTCATATGGGGCTTATGACCTTCATTGATCGGAACATCTGGATCTCTCTCTATGTTCTTTCAGTATCTCCTCTCTCTCTCCATCTCTCTCTCTCTATCTCTCTCCTCTCTCTCTCTCTCTGCATATTTTACCACTTTTCAAAGTTACGAATCTCTGTCTGGAAAGCCTTTCTCTTATACCTTAATTTTGTGAAGTTCGAAATCGAATCTCCCGTGTCTGTCTGTCTGTCAGGCAATCAGTTAATCATTAGGTATGTCCGTCTGTCTGTATCTCATTTTTAACTTATGTAAACTAACTAAACGAATCTCTCCTCATCCTGTCCTCTCTCTCTCTCTCTCTCTCTCTCTCTCTCTCTCTCTCTCTCTCTCTATCTCTCCTGGTCTCTGCCCCTCCATGTCTTGTCCTCTCTCTCTCTCTCTCTAGGAACTCAAGTGAGAGAAAAAGGAAAAAGGAAAACTCATCGATCTGAACAGAAAAAAAACAACAAAGATCGTGCACTTTCTGATCAGAAAAAAAAAAAAAAAAAGCGACCAAACATTGTCACACACATGCATATGTCCTTTCCCCAGTACGTCATGGCGCCTGTTGGAAAAGCACAGCAGTACCATCACAGCCCCTGTGTCACTAACTGGCCAGACGGTCATTGGGAGCGCACGTTTTTCAAAAGTAAAGAACAAAAAAAAAATCGATTTCACATATCCGTTTTCACTTCCTCCGGCTGTCGTAAGACCGTGAAGGGTCTGCAAGCATAGATTCCCAAACTTCCCTCATCCCCCTCTTTTCACAACCGCCTTTCTGCCCCCTCCCCACCACCTCCCCCACGCACTCACCCAACGCCAAAGTGATTTTATGTCTTTTGCTCACAAAGACGTCTGTCACATGATGAAGAAAGTCTTAAAAAAGATTGAGGAGTTTTCTTTCTTACTTCTTTTTTTTTGTCGTTTTTATGCGTACGTAAAGCGAAATGTCGGATGATAAAGACGACAGGCTGGCAGAGTGCTTCGCTCTCCTCGCAAACCATAGGAGTTGTGAGAGAGGGTTAGGTGGAGGGGCTGGATGGCGGGGGGGTGTGATGGGTTGAAGGGGATGAAGGGTGGGGGGGTCAGGGAGATGGGGGGGGGGGGTGGGGGGGGGGGGGGGTTTGGGGGGGAGTTTGGGTTGAGAGGGGTCAAGGGGGTAGCGGTGGAAACTGCAGGAGATAGGCACTACGCCCTGTGAAGAGATGAAACACTACCATGTGTACATGGAAAACGTAAAAAAAAAAAAAGAGGGAAGATTTGTGAAACTTCTTTGGTTTTATAAACAGTCTCTCATCAACAACATAAAACAATCGCAACATCAACGATGCAAACATTATGAAAAGGCGATAGTAGATCGATAGGTTGGTAGATCGATAGATAGATAATAGATAGATAGATAGATTAGATAGAGAGAGAGGCCAGGAGAGGAGAGAGAGAGAAGAGAGCGAGAGGAGAGAGAGGAGATGGGAGGAGAGAGGAGTGAGGCCGAGGGAGACGTAGAGAGAGGAGGAGAGGAAGAGAGGAGACGATGACAGAACGCACTGAGGTGGGAGGGAGGAGATGATAGGAGAGGAGAGATGAGGAGAGAAGAGAGAGAAGAACAGAGAGAGAGACGGGAACCGAGGAGAGAGGAGGGTGAGGAGAGGAACATGAGAAGGAGGAGGAGAGAGAGAGTGGAGAGGAAGTGAGGGAACTCATCAATGAACGGGGGCAAAAAGCACACATACAAGGCGATTAGTAGATATCAAAAGGTCTGATCGATATATTAGATAGTCGATTAGCCAGGATAAAATATATATATACGTATTATATTATATATATAGATATATATATAGGAGGAGAGTATATCAATATACCCCCCCCGCCGGAGATCTTAATATACATCCATTATATACTTATAGAGAGAGGAGCACGGAGAGAGCGTGACCGACCCCCGGGAGAGGAGAGAGAGGAGAGAGAGAGATCCAGATCGCTCTGATCAGTAACAACAAGTCACAACCGAGCATGAGGTCAGCTGCTAGGCTACTTAGGAGACGAGAGAGATTGCACGCCCTGATTCAGTTAACACACTTTCTCATTTCGGAAGTTAGACTCGACCACGCATTTCTTTGGGAAGTTCTGACAACAACATTCAGATTCGGAGAGAGAGAGAGGGAGGAGAGAGAGAGAGGGCGAGAGAGGAGAGGAGAGAGAGAGGGAGACAGGAGCTTGAGAGAGGGCGACAGAGAGACAGAGAGACAGAGAGACAGAGAGACGAGTGAGAGAGAGAAGATGGAGGTGGATGAATGGGAGTTCTTATTGATGTCCGTGTCATCTACATGATATTATCCGTCAGTTTGTTCTTGGTATTTTGTCTCAAAGATAATTGCAGGTTGCAGCAGAGAGCAGATATCAGTCCAGTCGGCACTAGATTGTTCGTTAATGTGCATTACTTCCCTTATTTTTGATGCCATGACTGTTCAGCCAGTGGAGGAAGAAAAGTACTGGTAAATGTATTTGAGTCGGTACAACTTTCCAGTTTGTGTGGCTGATTTCCCCCAGTCTCGTCGGACTGTCTGCCTTCTCTCATCGGATGAGAAGAGAAAACTATTTAGTACAAGATGGCGGGTGGGAACCCTCGCAGGGGCAACCACGACCGTGTATCTTAACCCTCATCTAATGATGATGATGATGATGCTGATGATGATGATGATGAGATATAATAATAATAACAATTACAATAATAATGATGATAATAATGATGATTGCTAATGACAATATAATAATGATAATAATAAATAATATAATAATAATAAATTATGATGATGATAATAATAAGAGATGATGATGATAACGATGATGATGATGATGATGAGCTGATGATAACGATGATTATAATTGTTGATAAGAAACTGGAAAATTATAAGTAGAAAGAAAGTCTTAGAGTAGAGGAGGTACTTGACAGCTTGATCTCTTTGGAGAAAAAGAGAAAAGACCTTGAGAAAAATTGTATCGGCTCGAACTCCTTACATTCGGAGCGGTCCACGCCACATCCAGGTCATGACTCCTAGACACCCTTCTGCTGTCGGAAATATTTTCACGCTGCCGGGATTTGAACCTGTACCCCCTGGACGGTTGGGTGGCTTAAGGCGTCACCTTTTGACAGATACCTTACCCATACAGCTGTCGGACACTTGGAAAATTAAGCCATATGAAATATCACTTTTGTTTCTCCTCAACCATGTCAATCTGCAACTCATTTAAGCAGCCTCTGCCATTGCCTTCTCCTGGATTTCTGGGTCCACTTCTTGCAAAAAATCGAATGCCGTTTTATGATACTATAGGCTGAGCAGCCTGCTAGCCTCTCCTTGTTCCAGTCCTCTATAGCGGAGACTTGGACTTGGAAACCAGACTTCCTGAAGCCGATAGTTAGTCTGGCATACTTTTCAGTCTCATAAATGTGAGCTTCTTCTATATTTTGCGTTCATATGGGGCTTTGTCTTTTCATTCAGAATGATTTTGTTTTGATGAACATGAGAGCAGGCTAGCAGTACTGAATCGAGTTTCATGCTACTCTTCCTGAGGATCCTTGGGTGGTTTTCCCCCATTCTGGAAGGTCGGCTGTACACTTCCAGTGACACACATCATCCAGTAAACCCCTGCTTCCATGCTCTATACACCACAGCTGCTTCAAACCATGATTTGTGGTCTCCTGCCCGCGCATAGCATTGTACTGGGGATCCTGGTGGCATAGAGGGTCCTCTGGCAGTGTTAAACCGCATGTGCAATCTCCTATCCGGGGTCAGCTGAACCTGCGCGGTTCATGGCTGCTTTTAAGATGATCTCCATCGCAACAAAAACAGTGCTGCAGATGCTGCACAGCCCAGTGCCATGCCCGCTTTCAGACTGACCCTGACTGTTGGAAAATCTTCTCTGGGAAAACCTCAATGAGGAGAGCCATGTAAATACTTCTTCGGTACTTCTCGCACGCTCTTGGAACACGACACAAGTCCAGGGTCAGTTCAATCCTCTTGTAAGGAGCTGATCTATATACGCATTCACCGAAACAAAGCCACGCCATGTTGTGATTACTTTTCTTGCCTTAGCTTTTTTGCGATGTATCCCAACTACACAACAACGACAAAAAGTAAAACATGAAACGTGAAATTTTGAACAGATGTGATCTTACAGTTACTTTTGTTTGTTACGTACAGAGAAACACACACAATTTTACGTTTGTCATCATCATCAGAAAAAGTTTTTACACTACTTCCATGGAATGTTTCTCAAAATACATCTGACAAACAGCTTTTTCACAATACACTTGGACTGAAAGTACCTTTCTTTCAGCGACTGTAAGTGGCATTCTTTACCTGATGGAAACGATTACACTCTTTCTTAAAGGATAAAGGAATACTCACACAACAGACAAGACCAGACTGGTGACACAAGATTCATTTTGTGTGATGCGAGCCAGGTAAGCGAAAGTGGGAAAAACAGCAAAGCACGGACACAAAGCAAACAGGCGACGAAAAAACTCGTTTTACAATGGAGCGTCAGGTGAAGGGAAATGGGTGTGTATGCCTGTGTGGGATCTTTAACGAGAAACTGCCGGTAATACAGAATCCACTTTGTAAAGACCAGAAGACCAACAACAAGGAAAACCAGAAGAAATCGTTGTAGATAGTATGTAACATTGAGGGGGGTAACACTCTTCAGCAAGGAGAGGATATGTTACACACTGAGAGAACCATCATCAATGAAAGGTCCATGTCCACCCCAGCTGGACATGATATGGGAGGCCATGAATGGACCATTCCAAGAGTGAACTGGGAAGGAGCCGAAAAGGCTGAAGCTGGGTGAGGCGCAACCTTCTTGAAGCTACATTATACCTCTTCAACAACAGCTTCCAGATGGAATAGCGAAAAAAGGGTCTTGTGTGTGTGTGTGTGTGTGTGGTTGTGTGTGTTTGTGTGTGTGTGTGTGTGTGTGTGTTGTGCGCGCGCGCGTGCGCGCGAGTGGTGGTGTGAGTTTGTGGTGGTGGTGGTGGTGGTGGTGGTGGTGGTGGGTGGTGGTTTGGATGTGTTTGTGTGTGGTGCGCGTCCGTTACTGCGTACGTTGCGTGTGTGCGCTGTCCGTGTGTGTGTGATGTGCCGTGTAGGTGCGGTGCGTGCATGCGTGTGTGTGCGCGTGCGTGCGTGCGTGCGTGCGTGCGTGCGTGCCGTCGTGCGTGTGTGTGTGTATGTGTCTTGTTTGTTTGGTTTCTGTTTTGTTATGTTGGGACGCTCGCGAGATTTCGCCGTCTCGTCATCTGGTTTGAAAATTATTGGATAGATTATGAACAGGAGGCGAGTGAACCCAACCAGGGTCGCCGCTCACTAAAAGCCGGAAGGAAATGGTTGATGATGTCTCTCCATCGCACTCTTCAACAGGGACCCCCCCCCCCCCCCCCCCTCCCACCCCCCCCCCCCAACCCCCCCGTCAGTGTGTTCATCTCTCCTTCGCTTACTCCACAAGCTACAAGATGGAAAAGGGCCCGTCATCCTCGCGACGGGAAACGAGCCGTTTACCCGATGATATTGAGTTCCAGCCTTCCAAAATATAGTCCGCCACACTTCAAGAAAGAAAAAAAAAAAACGAAAAAGAAGAAAAAAACCCACAGCATTCATCATTCATAGCATGTAATGTGTGCGGGGGGCACACGACATGAGAAAGACAGAAGGGAGGATATGAAATGGGATTCAAGGTAGAAGGTGGGTGGTGGGTTGATAAAGTGGGGAATGAGATTGGAGGTGGGGAAGGAACAAAAAAAAAGGGGGGAGGGGGGGGGGGGGGGCGAGGAGATGAAGGGGGAGGGGAGGAGGAAGGGAGGAGATTAGATGAGAATTTTCTTAGAGGGACACACGATGACGTGTGAACCGTTTTCCTGTGTGGAAAATGGCCGAGGTGCAAAGTACGGCCGAAGAGAGTGGAGGTTCAGATTTTTCAAAGCCCAGGGGCGGGGGTCTAACACGAAATGTGACTAAGGTTTGCTTGAAGCAAAAAGCGTGTAAACACACAGGCACTGTGCGGCGCCTGGCGCAGCCGGGAATGCACACTCGCAATTCACAATGCTTAATCGGTACAAAGCCTAGACACCAAAACCAAAAGAGTTGCTGAAGTGTCGAGCTGAGGGATATGTATAAAAGTTATCTTAAAGACAGACGTATCACCCTGACGGAAGGTCCGTCGTCCGCGTGTCTTTTTTTGTGTGTGTTGTGTGCTTGTGTGGTGTGTGTGTGTGTGGGTGTTGTGTGTGTTGTGTGTGTGTGTGTGGTTGTACGTGTGTTGTGTCTCGTGGTGTTTGTCGCGCGTGGTGTTATAGTTGTGTTGTGTGTGTGTGTTAGTGTGTGGTGTGTTTTGTTGAGAGAGCAGAGAGGCGGAGAGACCGAGAGGAAAGGCCTGATTTGCAGGCACAGCCACCACCATGCCGGCGCGTAGATGAGAGAGGGGGTGGAGAAAGGACGAGTGCTGACGGGGGGGCGGAGAAGCGGAGGCGGGGGGAGGGAAGGGAGACTGCGAAGGGCCAGCGAGACAGACGACCAGCCACGTAAGAGCACGGAGCACAGAAGAGAAACCATCAGGCGCGTCAGCCACGACAGAGGAAGGGGCACAGGCGAGCCCGGGAGGAGAGCGCACCCGCGGCGATCAGAACAACATAGAGACCCAACACAGCGCCGTATGCACGAGGAGCAGAGCCCGTAAGATGTGTCCGGATTGGTCGCGTGGATGCCGTGTTAGCTGATGTACTGTGTGCACTTTTTTGTCTGTGTGGGTGTGGTGTTCTGGTACGCACGTGTGGAGAATGGAGCGCTGAGCGCGTAGCGGGCCGAGTGATCATGGAGGGTTTGGGGGGGGTCGGAGGGAGGGGAGCGTGGAGGGAGAGAGTTTAGATAGCCCGATGGCGACGCGTGGTGGGGGGGCGTTTTTTGGGGGTGGGGTGGGAGCGGAAGTGGCTGACGTAGAGCGCTCGAGTGGATTTGAGCGGAGGGGAGGCGCGAGAGACGGAGCGAGGCGACTGAGAGTGTGTTTTGTGTGTGGTGCGTGGTGGTGTTGGGTTGGGGTGTGTGGATTGTCTTGTTTGTGTGTGAGCAGCGCAGAGAAGCGCACCTGGAAGCATAAGAGAGACATAGGAGAGAGAAGTTTGTGTGTGATGATGACGCCGCTGAGAGCCGAGCCCGTGTGGGTAGATTTCGGTGAGGGTGTAGTGTTGGTGGGCGTGAGACGCACCATACCAATGATCTGCGCGTGGGGTGGTGTTGTCGATTCGCGATTGACCGGCCATTTAACGCATGAAATGAGAGTTTGAGACTTTCGGACTACAGGAGGGTGAAAGAAAACGAAACACACAAACACAAGACGACAGCACGCACAAATGATACACACAGGGGTGCACCCACACACGCTGCGCACGGTACACCACACACACAACACACACACACACACAAGTCGCAGACACAGCAAACACAGATCACAAAGCAGCAGACACATACACACGCACACAGGGACGCCACAGCAGACACACCCTCACCACAACACCTATGCTATGTATAGGTCATGATTACGGGCGGGCCGAGACGGGACGGGGGGGGGGCACCGCGGGGGGGGGGGGCCCCCGCACGGGAGGGGGGGAGGAAAGAAGTACCACCCCGCGGCTCATTATAGATCCTCCCTATGCGTCAGGTTGGTTTCAGGAAATATGGATATTGAACGACCTTTGGTTTAAAAAAAAAAAAAAGAAAAAAAAAAGAAAAGAAAAAAAACGATTATTATAAATGAAGGGAGAACCCAAACCCTACACAGCTGACTGCATGCCTGCCGGCAACGCCTCCTTCCCTGGACCGGCATGAGGACCAGCGGGTCCACGACACTGCAGGAAAAACCAGACCCTGATGACCAAGGCTTGGTGGACCAAGGGCGGCTCCGGTGACCGGCCAAATCAACGGGTGTATTCGGGAGTCGTTAGGCGCAAGTAAGTTGTTCGGACTGGTCGTCCGTCTGCTGTGACTCCCTCCTTCCTCACTCCCCCACTCCCCGCCCGAGTCCCCTCTCTATTTAGGGGGGGGGGGGGGGGGGGGGTGGGGGGGGAGGGTGAGGGAATAGGAGGTGTCACTAATGAAACACTGCGGGAACAATGAAAGGGGGGAGAGAGAGGGGGGGGATGAAGGGAGGGAAGTGGGAATGGGAGGGGAAAGGGAATGAAGGGGGGGGGGGGGGGGGGGAATGGGGGGGAGGGGAATCATGTGGGCGGAATGATGTGTGTGGTGTGTTGTGCGTTGTGTGTGTGTGTTGTGTGTGTGTGTGTGTGGTGTGTGTGTGTGTGGTGTGTTGGTCGATGTTTGTGTTTGTGGTGGAGTGTGTGGTGTGCAGAAATGGAGAGGGGAGGGGAGATATTTTGTTTGTAATAGGTTGTTTGTGTCTCTGTCTGGCCTATTTTACCAAAAATCCCCTCTCTCTATTGTCTGTTCTGGTCTGGTATCTTCTCCACCTCGTCGACTGTCACCCCTCTATGACTTCGTCTCTATGTCTCGTGGTCTCTTGTCTATGTCTCTCTCTCTCTCTCTTCTTCTCTCTTCATGCGATCTTGTGCGGCACTGCGCGTCTGCACGAGTGCTTGGGCGGGCAATTTTTTCATGATGCACACGTAAGTATTTTCACTCATCGGTTCGTAGTAGTTGTCTTGTAGTGGTAGTGGTTGTGTGGTGGCGGTCGGGCGGGGGACTAAGGGGTAGGAGTACGATTCATTTTCTCTGGGCTTGATTATGATTGTGTACATGTAAGCCTGTCCACAAGAATTTCATTTGTTGCTGTGTGGTTTTTGCCTGTCTGTTGTTTCACTCGTGTGTAGAAATAGAAGTACGAATAGCATGACAGATTGGTTTGCAAAAGCCTTGCCAAAAGATATTGTGTCCTTGAAGTAACAGAGGTTTTGGAGTGAAGTGTTTGGCTCTGGTGTCTGGTATAGATGGTCTGTCTGTCCTTTGAACTATCTATATATCTCTCTACCACCCCTCTTCTCTCATATCTCTCTCTCTCGAATACGCACTAACCCAAGTGACGCGCACTCGTGCGCTTGTAGTGGATGCTCCATGATCACGTACATGTTTGATTTTTAAAGCTATACTGTGCTGTCAGTTATCTCGTGTATGTACATGTCGGTTCTAAGAATCTGTGTGTGTACTGTGTTGTGTGTGTGTTGTTGAGCGCGCGAGCGTGATGCGTGGGTGTGTGGAGAGTCTCTGGCCACGAGAGAGTGTGACGTGCGAGACTAGCGAGAGATTGTGTTGTATGTGTGTAATGTAGTGTCAATTGTGGACGTGCTGAGGTGTGCGTGATGAACGCATGAAGGAGCGCTGTTTGTGTGGCTTGAAAACGGGCGTTGAGAGTTGTTATGAATGTGTGTGCCGTGCGTGCACACGCGCGCGTGTCGTCCGTGTCTGTGTTGTGATGTGCGTGAAGTGCGTGCGTGTGTGTTGTAATGCGTGTGTGTGGTGTTGTGTGGTGGAGTGTGGTGGTGTAGCGTTTCGTAGTGTGTGATGCGTGGTCGCGTGTACACGGGACACGCATCTTGGTGGGATGTGTGTGGTGTGTGGTGTGTGTGTGTGTGTGGCTGTGTGGTGTGTGTATGGGTGGTGTGTGTGTTGTGTGTTTGAAGAGTAAGTGTGGTGGTGTGTGTTTTGTGGGAGGATGCGAGAGCGAGAGAGAGACACGGGGAAACGGAGGAAGAAAGGGGAGGAGTAGCGATGAGGAGGGAGAGAGAGGGAGAGCAGAAGAGAGAGAGAGAGGATCTTACTGGACGACTGGGAGAGCGGGGGAGGAGAGGGAGAAGGAAGGGGAGCGAGAAGAGAGCTTTGTAGATGAGTAAAAGAGGAGTTTTGGTGCGTGTGCGGCTGTGAGTGATGTGAGAGAAGGAAAGCAAGACGGAAAGAGAGAGAGAGAGGACGAGAGATGAAGAGCGGAGGAGAGAGAGAGGAGAGGGGAGAGAGAAGAGAGAGGAGAGAAAGCAAAGAGAGAAGGAGGGAAAGAGTGAGGAAGAGTGAGAGGAGAGGAGAGACCGAGGAGAGGAGAGAGAGGGATAACGTGATACGATTGTGTGTGTGTGTGGGTCTTGTGTCGTGTGTGTGTGTGTGCCTTGTGCCCCCCCCCCGTGGTCGTGTGGGTGTGTGAGTGAGTGTGTGATGTGTAGTAGGTGCGTCGTTTCGTGCGTGTGCGCTCGGAATGCGTCGTCCTGTGGGTGTATGTTGTGGTGCGACCAGGTGTGGGTTGTATTATTGTGGTGCATACGTGCGTGTGAGTGGTGGATCAGAATTAGCCGAAGACAGGAGAAATGTCCAGGGCAGTGGTGGACCAAAGTCAAAAAGAAAGAAGAAAGGAACTAGGGGGGTTGGTCAGAACCAGAAAGATGGTCAACAGGGAGAATATGGACACGTGCAATAAACATTGAAGATAGCGTCCATCAAAAGTAATTATGTGAAAAAACCAATCTGTCTGATTTGAAAATTATAGCATATTTCCGATTTTTCGTCTGCTAAGAGGAAGCATCTTGAACCAGTTCTTCCCTATTGATATACTTTGGAAACTGTCCAGGAACGCAGTCCAGCTCCCCCTCGGTAAAGATAGCTTTAAGTTCATTTGCTACACCAGAAGAACATCTAGCTACAACCGCGCGAAAACCAATACAACACCTTAGGTGTCTTAAGCCCAAGCATTCCTAAAAACCGTTTGGACCTCAAAGATTACCCTAAAACCTTTCGACGTCCAAGAAAGCATAATCTCAACCTTTCTTCACCCTCCAAAGGCATGACATTAAAGCTTTCGGTATCCAAGAGCCGACCTGAAAAATTTTGGAATTCAAAAGCATAATCTACAAACTCTTTCGTGGTCAACGCAGGCCTCAAACCTTTCGGATTCCAAAGCATACCCTAAAAGTTTTGATCCAAAGATATCTAAACCTTCGGACGAAAGCTACGAAAACCTTTCGGATCCACAAGCACACCTAAACCTTTTGCGGCCCAAAGCATACCTAAAAACCTTCGGATATCCAAAGCTTACCTAAAACCTTTTGGTGCCCACCAAAGATAGCCTAAAAACCTTTCGGATCCAAGTCCAAAGCGTACCTATAGAGCTTTGGAATCGCAAGTACAATTACCGTAAAAACCTTCGGAGTGCAAAGCATAACTACAATCCTTTTGGAGGTTCGTCAACCGATTACTCTTACAGACGTCGTATCGGAAACCAAAAGCACTACTAAAACCTTGGTGGAATCCAAAGCTACCTAAAAAAACCTTTTGACGGCTCAGAAGGGATACCTAAAAACCGCTTTCGAGGTCGCAAACCCAAGTGATCTTAAGTAAAACCCTCTTTCGCAAAGGGCTACTCTTAAACCGGTCGATACGCCCAGCAAAAGCCATTGGAGCTCCTCAGTATGCTAGAAACTGCTTGAATTCTGCGAGGTAAGTACGAAAATCGGTGTAATTACTGTTCATCTAATAAGGCGCTGTTCGACCACCAAATCCATCACACCCGCTTCTTATACGCATTCGACCTGGCCAAAATCCCCAAATCCCTTGAAAAATTTAACGTCTTGCAAACAGGACTACAAACTAAAGTCGGTGGAAAAAATTCAGAGGGGAATACCTGTTGATTGTTTCGAACCACCGCGTACTAAAACTGTTCAAGCTTCATAGCATTACATCACACTCGTGTCATACTCAGATGGTAAAACTATCTACTGCCTAGTAAATCTCAAATGGTTTGCAACTCAGATACATAACTGAAATGGTTCGATCCTGTTTAGGCCTATCGGAAAACGGTTCGGACCCCATTACCATAACTGAACAACGTTTTCGATTCTGTAGCTATACCTAGAGAACGGGGTCTTTCTTCGACCATATCCAAAACTGAAACAGTTATGAAACTTAAGCATATCGTAAATTCGTTTTGTTGACCCCATGTCCTGTTTCAACAGAGCGAAATCAAGCTAGCAGCATACCTAAGAGTTCATCTGGAAAAAACATCGGGGAACGCAGTGAACAATGGGAAGTAGCGGGTGGTGTCCATTTCTGATAGAGGTTTATAAAAGTGAAGGGGGGGGGGGGGGGGGGTTATTGCTGTTGAATATGATGTAGGTGGGTTGTGCCTTCGTCGGATGCGTTTGGGGCTGATGAAATGAATGACTGGTTAGTCAACCAAGCGCTAGCCAGCGTAACAAAATCGCGGTAGTGCCCGACCACCACTGGAGGTAGACATGCATATGTATGTACTGTTAAAAAGGGGCGGTAAAGGAAACAGACAAAAGCGCCATCAGACTCTTTTTCTGGAACATTCTTTTTTCCGTTTTATAACCAGTCTGTTTCAAACAAACACCATCAGAACTGTCCGTTCATAAGACCAGAATACAGCAAAGGAAATACTTTCAAATTGTGTACGACCAGATTTTTGTTCATCCAGCCTTAGATAACAGCGTCTCCTTGTTTGGCAATATTCTGAAAGTCTATAAAACAATGCATTCCCTGCACTTGTGTGAGC
>JADBJO010003571.1:255000-258487 GCA_016801955.1 Conus betulinus | reverse complement strand
ATGCTGTAGTCCAGTCAGATCATTCACCATACTCTGATTCCTGTCAGCCAGTCAAAATCTTCACGGTTTCTTGTTATTGTTGTGTCTGTTATTTATACTCCTTACTTTTTTTTTTCCCTGCCTTCGTCATATTTGCGTTCTCCTATTCATGTCTTTCATACAATATTCCTTCCGTTCATGTCTTCGCATTCTTCTAATCCCCTCTGTCATTTGCTGCTTCTAGTCCTGTCCACTACTGAAATTTCGTACGTTGTTTCCCCCGTCCATTGTTCATTATTTTCATACTCTTCTCAATTCGTCTCGTCCACATCGCATTTTTTCTCGTCTCACTGCGTCCATCATTTCATCATTCTCGCGACCACTTCATCTATTTCTTTCCTTTACCGAGTCATTCTGATGACATTTCACTTTTACGTCGTCCATGGACTCGACGCTCTGTTCTCTCTCCTCCCATCTTGTCCCGTCGTCCTCTGGTCATCATGTTCAGCTTTTTTTCCCTGTCATCTTTTGAGAAAGTTAGTGTTCTCACGTTTCTTTCCCCCCCAGTTTTGTCCCTCACTGGATCATTCTCACGCTGTTCTGTGTTCATGTCATGGATCATTCTTGTGCTACTCTCGCCTTCTCCCTCTCCTGCCCTTCAAGGATATTATACGTTTATTTCAACTCATTCCACCTCTCATTTGTAGTTGTCTGTCAGTCATCATTTACGTTTTCTCCTTTCACACTTCCTCCATTCTTCTTATGTTCGCTTTATCCCTGTCCGTTATGCGTTCCTCTTACGTTCTTGTCTCGTCCGAAATGTTTTTTCATCATGCTGTCGTTCTTCTCCCATCCCTCTTTCATCTTCCTCTCCTTTTTCTTTTATTCATTCTTCAGTTTCCCTTTTTTGTCATTGTCACATTATCTTCACGTGCTGTTCATCATTCATTATTCTCACGCTCTGGTCCCGCCGGTCATTGATTGTGTTCACCTTCTCCACCAGTCAGTCGGTCAGTATGTCCACGTTCCTCTGACATGAGTCATTGATCGTTTTCATGTTCTTCTTCAGTCAATCAGTCATCGTTTTTCTTTCAGTCATTCGTGGTTTTCAGGTTCTTCTCCAGTCGGTAATTCATCATTTTCAGGTTGTTTGCCAGTTAGTCACTCATTATTTCAATACTCTTCTCCAGTCATTCCTTTGTCCTTTTCACGTTCTTCTCCAGTCAGTCATTCATCGTTTTCCTCATTCTTTCTCCTGGCAGTCATTCATCATGTTCACGTTCTTCCATCGCCAATCATTCATCATTTTCCACGTTCTTCCATCGCCAATCATTCATCATTTTCATGTTCTTCCATCGCCAATCATTCATCATTTTCATGTTCTTCCATCGCCAATCATTCATCATTTTCACGTTCTTCCATCGCCAATCATTCATCATTTTCACGTTCTTCTATCGCCAATCATTCATCATTTTCACGTTCTTCTATCGCCAGTCATTCATCATTTTCACGTTCTTCTATCGCCAGTCATTCATCATTTTCACGTTCTTCTATCGCCAAATGTTCTTCATTTTCACGTTCATCTATCGCCAATCATTCTTCATTTTCACGTTCTTCTATCGCCAATCATTCTTCATTTTCACGTTCTTCTATCGCCAATCATTCATCATTTTCACGTTCTTCTATCATCAATCATTCTTCATTTTCACGTTCTTCTATCGCCAGTTATTCATCATTTTCACGTTCTCCTTTTGTCATTCGTTATTTTCACTTTAAATCATAGCAACAGAGCTGTTGCTAAAAACCAGAATTCTTCAGTGTGTGTTTCCGTCGTTCCAAATTATTTGATAACAAAAATGTGCACAATGTGTGGGAAAATAAAGGAAATGAAGAATAATTGTGAACACCCATTGTATCCCTTTAGATTAGGAAGCATGGTTGTCACAAGATCTCTTGACAAGGCACAAGCGTTTGTAAGGCATTCTCTGAGAACAGTTATCGTCAGGCCTCACTTCTGATATCGAAAGTTGAAGAGAGAAAGATGAGACTATATCTGTTCATCGAAGATCAAATTCTTTTATCACATACAAGGAAGTTAAAGAACATTTGACGTCTTTCTTTTCGCGGAAAGTGTTGGTATTTCATTTGTTGTTAATGCCAGAAGATCGTTTCAAAAAAAATGCCTTTGAAAAAAAAAATATATAGTCCTAGTACATCAAGCTGGTTGAGGAAAAAAACGGCTGAAGCACATAGATAAGAAGCTAGAAAAAGGTTAGCAATATTGTTTTTGTTTTGTTTTTGTTTTGTTTTATTTCACGGACTCCAATTATTTCAAAATCATGATGCAAAAATCGAGCAAAGAACAAGCGGTAAAGTGCTAGTGAGCTGCTTAGCACCTCTAGTGGCTTCCAGTGACGACACGAGCGCGCGCGTGTGTGTGTGTGGGTGTGTGTCAGAGAGAGAGAGAGAGAGAGAGAGAGAGAGATACATACGTCTTGCGTGCGCGCGCGCGCATGGTTCAATATGTGTATGTGTGCGTGTTCGCACGCCTGGTTATACATGTATATGTATGCGGGCGCGCGCGCGCGTATGTATGTAATACGTAGTTTTGTGTGCGCGCCTGGTCGTGTTATATATATATATATATATATATATATAATATATATATATATATATATATATATATATATATATATATATATATATCTGTGTGTGTGTATGTGTGTGCGCGCGCGCGCGCGTGTGTTTGTGTGTGATAGAAAGATTGATAGATATATATGTGCGCGGACGCTCGCCTGTGTGTGTGTGTGTGTGCATGTGCGCGCGCGCACGTAAGTGCGTATGTGTGTGTGTGTGTGTGTGTGTGTGTGTGTGTGTGTGTGTGTGTGAGAGAGAGAGAGAGAGAGAGAGAGAGAGAGAGAGAGAGAGAGAGAGAGAGAGCTCATGCGCACACGTATGTGTGTGTGTTCATGGGTTTATGTTGTGTGTGTGTGTACGCCGACTGGTGTGTGTGTGTGTGTGTGTGTGTGTGTGTGTGTGTGTGTGCGCGCGCGCGCGCGCACGTGAGGGCGGGTGAAGAGTGGAGTTGGCGCCTGAGTCGGCATTTTCGCGCAGCCATGTAAATTGGTATGTTTGTGGAGGAGCTACAGGACAGGGAAAAAAAAAAGTGGGGATGGAGGGGTGTCAATCATGTAAGTTGGTATGTTTGTGGAGGAGCTACAGGACAGGGAAAAGATGGGGATGGAGGGGTGTGGAGGAAGAGGCGGGTAGAACATGTATATGTGATTTTTGAAGTGAAATTTGTCATGTCTTCACCATGTATTTCTGGTAATTATTGGCACAATACTGGGACCACGGCTTAACTCGGTGTTAGTCCCGGTGTTCTTTCTTTCTCTCTCCCCCCCCCCCCTCTCTCTCTGTCTCTCTTTTCTGTCTCTCTCTCTGCTTATACTCTTTTGCCTTGTGGTTGCTGTTCTTCGTTGATGCTTTAATGTTTTATGGCATTGAT
>JADBJO010003571.1:232500-245000 GCA_016801955.1 Conus betulinus | reverse complement strand
TCTTCTCAATTCGTCTCGTCCACATCGCATTTTTCTCGTCTCACTGCGTCCATCATTCATCATTCTCGCGACCACTTCATCTATTTCTTCCTTTACCGAGTCATTCTGATGACATTTCGCTTTTACGTCGTCCATGGACTCGACGCTCTGTTCTCTTCCTCCCATCTTGTCCCGTCGTCCTCTGGTCATCATGTTCAGCTTTTTTCCCTGTCATCTTTTGAGAAAGTTAGTGTTCTCACGTTTCTTTCCCCCCCAGTTTTGTCCGTCACTGGATCATTCTCACGCTGTTCTGTGTTCATGTCATGGATCATTCTTGTGCTACTCTCGCCTTCTCCCTCTCCTGCCCTTCAAGGATATTATACGTTTATTTCAACTCATTCCACCTCTCATTTGTAGTTGTCTGTCAGTCATCATTTACGTTTTCTCCTTTCAACACCTCCATTCTTCTTATGTTCCGCTTTTATCCCTGTCCGTTATGCGTTCCTCTTACGTTCTTGTCTCGTCCGAAATGTTTTTCATCATGCTGTCGTTCTTCTCCCATCCCTCTTTCATCTTCCTCTCCCTTTTTCTTTTATTCATTCTTCAGTTTCCCTTTTTTCCCTTCATTGTCACATTATCTTCACGTGCTGTTCATCATTCATTATTCTCACGCTCTGGTCCCGCCAGTCATTGATTGTGTTCACCTTCTCCACCAGTCAGTCGGTCAGTATGTTCGCGTTCCTCTGACACGAGACATTGATCGTTTTCACGTTCTTCTCAGTCAGTCAGTCATCGTTTTTTTTCAGTCATTCGTGGTTTTCAGGTTCTTCTCCAGTCGGTAATTCATCATTTTCAGGTTGTTTGCCAGTTAGTCACTCATTATTTCAATACTCTTCTCCAGTCATTCCTTTGTCCTTTTCACGTTCTTCTCCAGTCAGTCATTCATCGTTTCCTCATTCTTCTCCTGGCAGTCATTCATCATTTTCACGTTCTTCCATCGCCAATCATTCATCATTTTCACGTTCTTCCATCGCCAATCATTCATCATTTTCACGTTCTTCCATCGCCAATCATTCATCATTTTCACGTTCTTCCATCGCCAATCATTCATCATTTTCACGTTCTTCCATCGCCAATCATTCATCATTTCACGTTCTTCCATCGCCAATCATTCATCATTTTCACGTTCTTCCATCGCCAATCATTCATCATTTTCACGTTCTTCCATCGCCAATCATTCATCATTTTCACGTTCTTCCATCGCCAATCACTCATCATTTTCACGTTCTTCTATCGCCACACATTCGTCATTTTCACGTTCTTCTATCGCAATCATTCATCATTTTCACGTTCTTCTATCGCCAATCATTCATCATTTTCACGTTCTTCTATCGCCAATCATTCATCATTTTCACGTTCTCCCTTAGTCATTCATCATTTTCACGTTAAATCATAGCAACAGAGCTGTTGCTAAAACCAGAATTCTTCAGTGTGTGATTTCCGTCGTTCCAAAATATCTGATAACAAAAATGTGCACAACGTGTGGGAAATAAAGGAAATGAAGAAGAATTGTGAACACCCATTGTATCCCTTTAGATTAGGAAGCATGGTTGTCACAAGATCTCTTGACAAGGCACAGGCGTTTGTAAGGCATTCTCTGAGAACAGTTTATCGTCAGGCCTCACTTCTGATATCGAAAGTTGAAGAGAGAAAGATGAGACTATATCTGTTCATCGAAGATCAAATTCTTTATCACATACAAGGAAGTTAAAGAAACATTTGACGTCTTTCTTTTCGCGGAAAAGTGTTGGTATTTCATTTGTTGTTAATGCCAGAAGATCGTTTCAAAAAAATGCCTTTGAAAAAAAAAATATATAGTCCTAGTACATCAAGCTGGTTGAGGAAAAAAAACGGCTGAAGCACATAGATAAGAAGCTAGAAAAAGGTTAGCAATATTGTTTTTCTTTTGTTTGTTTTATTCACGGACTCCAATTAATTCAAAATCATGATGCAAAAATCGAGCAAAGAACAAGCGGTAAAGTGCTAGTGAGCTGCCTAGCACCCTCTAGTGGCTTCGAGTGACGACGCGCGCGCGCACGAGCGTGTGTGGTGTGCGGGTGTGGGTGGTGTCAGAGGAGAGAGAGAGGAGAGGAGAGGAGAGGAGGAGAGAGAGGAGCGAGAGGAGAGAGAGAGAAAGAGAGGGAGGCGGACGAGAGCTGAGAGAGAGAGGAGAGAGAGGAGGAGGAGAGAGAGAGACGAGAGTCTTGAGGTGCGTTCGCGCGAAGAGGTTCAATATGGATGTATGATGTGCGTGTTCGAGAGAGCCTGGTTAGTACATGTATGTGTATGCGGGCGCGCGCGCGCGTATATATATGTAATACTTAGTTTGTTGTGCACGCCTGGTCGTGTGCGCGATCTATCGTATATCTATCTATCTATCTATCTATCTATCTAGTCTATATATCTATCATATCGATCTATCTATGTGTCTTTGTGTGTGTGTGTGTGTGTGTGTGGTGTGTGTGTGTGTGTGTGTGTGTGATAGAAAGATTGATAGATTTATATGTGCGCGGACGCTTCGCCTGTGTGTGTGTGTTGCATGTGCGCGCGCGCGCACGTAAGTGCATG
Organism: Conus betulinus; assembly: GCA_016801955.1. Lineage (NCBI taxonomy): Eukaryota > Metazoa > Mollusca > Gastropoda > Neogastropoda > Conidae > Conus > Conus betulinus. Next base: position 242,393 of record JADBJO010003571.1, on the reverse strand, counting down.
TGTGTGTGTGTGGTGTGTGTGTGTGTGTGGTGTGTGTGTGTGTGTGTGCGTGCGTGCGTGCGTGCGTGTGTGTGTGTGTGTGTGTGTGTGTGTGTGTGTGTGTGTGAGAGAGAGAGAGAGAGAGAGAGAGAGAGAGAGAGTTACTCATGCGCAACGTATGTGTGTGTGTGTGTTCATGGGTTTATGTTGTGTGTGTGTGTGTACGCCGGCTGGTGTGTGTGTGTGTGTGTGTGTGTGTGGTGTGTGTGTGCGTTGTGTGTGTGCACGCGCGCGCGCGCGCGCATGTGAGGGCGGGGTGAAGGGTGGAGTGGGCGACCTGAGTCGGCATTTTCGCGCAGAGCATGTAAATTGGTATGTTTGTGGAGGAGCTACAGGACAGGGACAAAGGTGGGGATGGAGGGGTGTGTCAATCATGTAAGTTGGTATGTTTGTGGAGGAGCTACAGGACAGGGAAAAAAAAAGGTGGGGATAGAGGGGTGTCAACCATCGTAAATTGTTATGTGTGGAGGAGCTACAGGGCAGGGAAAGATGGGGGGATAGGGGGTGTCAACCATGTAAATTGGTATGGTATTTGTGGAGGAGCTACAGGACAGGGAAAAAAAAAGGTGGGGATAGAGGGGTTGTCAACCATGTAAATTGGTATGTTTGTGGAGGAGCTACAGGACAGGGAAAAAGGTGGGGATGTCCCGCATGTAAATTGGGTGTCAACCATGTAAATTGGTATGTTGTGGAGGAGCTACAGGACAGGGAAAAGATGGGGATGTGGAGGGGTGTCACCATGTAAATTGTTATGTGTGTGGAGGAGCTACAGGGCAGGGAAAAGATGGGGATAGAGGGGTGTCAAACCATGTAAATTGGTATGTTTGTGGAGGAGCTACAGGACAGGGAAAAGATGGGGATGGAGGGGTGTGGAGGAAGCCCCCCCCCCCCCCCCAGCGGGGTGAACCCCCCCCACATGTATATGTAATTTTTTGAAGTGTGAAAATTGTCATGTCTTCACCATGTAGTTCTGGTAATTATTGGCACAATACTGGGACCCACGGCTTAACTGGGTGTTAGTCCCGGTGTTCTTTCTCTCCCCCCCGACCCCCCCCCCCACCCCCCCCCACCCCCCCCCCCCCGCCCCCCCACCCCCCCCCCCACCCACTCTCTCCTCTCTCTTCTCTGCTTATACTCTTTTCCCTTGTGGTTGCTGTTCTTCGTTTGATGCTTTAATGTTTTATGGCATTGATCGGGAAGGTCACACAGATGGCTTCTACCATTTTAAGTGAATAGTGATACAAATGATCATTAAAAGCTTAAAATAACAAGTAACTTGCAAAACTACTGTCAAGTGGTGAAAATTAGTAGAAATAAGCGAAGTTTTGTATCAGCATTTTTATTAATCTGGAGAATCTAAATGTGTAAGAGTAAAAAAACAATCTAGTCATCTGCTCAGAATAACCATAACCCTTCAACGTATCATATTACTTTGTTGTTTGTGCTAACTCCTATTTATGACCTACCTGCAGGGTACCATCAAAAGACATGCATACGGTTTGATATTCAGACAATATTTCCATCGCGACAAATGCAATTCTAAAAAGACGAGGACAGTAAATCATGCACAAAATATTTATTAACGGGAGCTAGATAGATACTAAATATGTACATGGAATGAAGTGGGTTTGCACCCATGGGAGAGAAAAACACTAGTGATGTTTTTGTTTTTTGTAACGGAGAGAGTCTGACATAATTGCAAAACAACATCAAGTACCAGATGACAAAACTTTACAACATTCACAAGATGACGTTTTTGGATACTCGCTTGATTAGCAATTGCATTGTCAATTTCATACTGAGAGTTTCATAACGACAACAGCAAGGAAGAGTTCAAAAACGTCAACACCACTAAGTACCTTTAGTGTCAACATCCAGGACAACATGCAGTGGGAATCACACATTGACTCCATCACAAAGAAAGCCAGCAAGACCCTAGGCTTCGTCCGGTGCAACCTCAAGATCGGCAAGAAGAAAACAAAGGAAACTGCGTACAAAGCCCTTGTTCGCGCCCCCGCTTCTTTGAGTACGCAGCCATCGTCTGGGATCCCTACACTGCAAAACGAGATTGAAGGAGGACTCAAGAAGATGCAACGAAGAGCGGCAAGATGGTCTCCCAAATCATCGCCACCGCCAAACATCATGATAGTACGACTCATCCTTGACTCTCTTACTACTGGCCTTCCCTACAACAGCGTCGTAAGAAAGCCCGCTTGGAGATGTTTTACAAGTTCCATCACGGGTCTCATCTCCATTAACTCCACGTTACCTGCCTTCCAAACCATCTGACAGCAGGCTGAGCGCTAGGATCAACAACGACCTGAGCTACAACATTCCCAACATGCACGACGCGGTACAGGGCAGCAGATGACGTTCTTTCCGAGGACCATACCAGACGGAAAACACGTTTGCCTCAGGAGGTGGTGACAGCTGAGTCAACTGGACAGGCTTCAAGATCAGGCCGGCCTCCCATCTCTAGAAACTGGAACAACCTCCCCCCCCCCCTTCCCCACCACAAACACCCCACAGCCCTCTCCCCTTACCTTACCTCCTGGAACACTATTCTCTACAATACCCCCTCCCCTTGCCAATCCTTCACAGTCACTTTTCTACTCCTGTCCCCCCCCTTCCTCACCATCACACCACCTCCTGACTTTTTTTTTTGGGTTTTCCAAATTCCTCACAACAGCGCAAACAAACTTCCGGCAATCTCCCACAAGGCCCCAACTACGACAAAACCATCAGCAAAATGATGGTTGTATAAAGGAAGAGTAGAGGAAGGAAGAAGAAGAAGAATTTTTGACAGCAGTTGGTGTTTACTAGGATGAAGATACAACAACAGCAAGAGAAACCTCCGCTACCACAGTCATCGCTTGTCCAATCAAAACTGATTTATCAATAAGAAGTTTACTTTTCAACCCAGCAGACACACAGGCGCGCGCGCCACACACACACATACACACACACGCACACGGCGACGCACGCACGCACACACGCGCGCCGCGCACAACACAACACCACACACAACACACACGACACACACACACACAACACACCACACCCTGCACACGCACACGCACACACATGCACGCGAATACACACGCTGCGCGCACCACGCCAGCACTCGCGCATGTACGCACACACAAACGTACAGCGGACAGGCCAGCAAGGCAGGCACACGTGCACACAAACACACACACACACACACACACACCACACACACACACACACACAACACACCACACAACACCACCACACACACACAGCGTCACACACACCACGCAACGCACACACACACACACACACACACGTAAATACAGTCATGTAAACCAGGTGCGTGTTATACAAGTGGACGATAGGGCATCTTATGACTAAGCCATGCTAGCGCGCCATTGATTATTGTCATGAGTAAACCAGGAATTTCAGGCATTGGGCTTGACGATTGTTTCTCTCTCTCCCCTTTGTTTTTGGGGTTTGGGTGATTTGGGACACAGCGGCTTCCGTCCACTGTTTTCCAGTCTGCTCTCCATATCTTCTTTGCGGATTTTTTTTCTTTATCGGTTGATGTATTCATTTCAAGTATTGCACATTGAAATCATCAGAATCATAAGCTGCGACAGTCATTGTATACGGGAGTAAAAGAAATTCTTTATTTGAAAAGTCTTTTATGGTAAGCTTAGCGCTCAGCTGGGGACAGTAGGGGATGGAAAGCGTTTGCTGCTTCTCTGTTTCCATTTCTGCCCTGCCCATCAGCGATCATGTTGTGCAGCAGATACATTCACGCTCAGGTTATGTTCTTATACAGGCTGTATCTTATTTGCCTTCCCTCGAAGTTGAATTTCGTTTTTGTCTCCCTCTTTAGGTTGCACCCCCCCCCCACCCCCACACCCTACAGACACCCAGTTCCCCCTTGCACTGAAAAATATGCAACATGTCAGACCATATCGTTGTTCTTCTCTTCTCATTTGACCGTACAGGATTTGTGAAATAGGATGGGGTTTGTAGGACTATACAATTCACATATTTTTGCATGACTTAGCAAGTGATCCTACATGGACAATCAGGAGCTCGTGTGAAACGATCGTCTTCAGCTCCTTGTTCCATTACATTGCAGCGCCTCGGGAAGTGTTGTGGCCCGCCATACCCTTTTCTTCTTCCCGTCTCCAACGTCGGTTTGGAACGAGAGCCTCTCCCCCCTTTTTTCCACTTCCTTTTCTTTCTTTTTCAAAAACAACTTTCTTTCTTTTCTTTCATAGATCTATTCTTTCTTTAGCATTTGTAAACAAGACAAGCCCAAAAATCAGATTGTCCAGTGGGTTAAAATCTGGGTGTATTGTATGAGGAAAGTCTCGTTTCAACAACTCTCTTCCCTTGCAATGAGTCGTACCTTCCACGTCAACACGCAGAAGAACCGGTTCTTTTCCGTTCCTATCTTCATGAGAAAGCTGTCTCTACTTTTACACGCTTCATTGTCAAATGTACACAAGACACCAGAAAACTCTGTCTCACATCTGAGGATCTAGCTCAGTAAAAACCAGGAGCAGTGACGCCACGACGTGTTTTCCGTATCCTTTAACAGAGCTTGTGTAGCACCTGTCTCTTTTGTGCCCGTTCGCTGGGTCGCATGTTGGAAAAAGATACATTCCAGTTCTCTGATCTATGTCCTTAAGTCGCTTGAAGACCAGGCTCCAGCGTGTCGCTCTGAACCGATCAGTTTCTGTCCGGCACCTATTCATCTCTCGTTCTGTGCGAAGAATCCATTATCATCAGGACTCCCGTCAAATTTAGGCCAAAGACGCATAACAGAGAGAACCACCTTCTGTGTCAGAAATCCAAATGTACGACATCCTTCTTTTAGGCCTAAAACCTGCGGCCAAGTTTTCTTTCATCCTGTGGTCCGCTCCATTGACTAACCAGCTCAAATTTTTGCTGTTCGCAAAGCAGTCCTGACAAACGTATCTAACCTTTCTTGGATTGTCTCGAAAGAACGTCCGACTCTTACCGATCGTCATTTTGTGGCGTTAAGACTGCTCGAACTGGGTGGCATGGAGAGGAGAAGAGTTCAGTGTGTGTGTTGGTGTGTTGTGTGTGTGCTTGAAATGTAGTAGTCACGCAAAATTGTTAGATCGGTCTTGTCGATGGCTTTCATGGATTGTACGTGGGCAANGGAGTGAAGGTGGAGTGGGCGCATGAGTCGGCATTTTCCGCGCAGCCTGTAAATTGGTAGTTTGTTTTCTGGAGGAGCACAGGACATGTGGAAAAAGGTGGGGATGGATGGAGGCGGTGGGTCAATTCATGTAAGTTGGTATGTTTGTGGTACCCCCCCTCAGGAGCTACAGGACAGGCGAAAAAGGTGGGGAGATAGAGGGGTTGTCAACCATGTAATTGGTTATGTGTGTGGAGGAGCTACAGGCGAGGAAAAAGATGGGGATAGTAGAGGGGTGTCAACCATGTAATTGGTATGTTTGTGGAGGAGTAACAGGACAGGGAAAAAGGTGGAGGATTAGAGGGTTGGTCAACCATGTAAAGTGGGATGTTTGTGGAGGAGTAACGGGACCGGGAAAAAAAGTGGGGATGTTAGAGGGGTTGTCAACCATGTAACATCTGGCTATGTTTGTGGAGAGCTACAGGACAGGGAAAAAAGAGGGGATGGATGGGGGTGTCAACCATGTAAAGTGTATGTGTGGGGAGGAGCTACAGGGCAGGGGAAAAGATGGGGATAGAGGGGTGTCAACCATGTAACATTGGTTATGTGGTGTGGAGGAGCTACAGGACAGGAAAAGAGGTAAGGGATGGGAGGGGGTGGGGATGGAAGGTGGGAAGGGGAAGAAGCGGGTTGTGAAAATTGATATGTGAATTTACAGACATGAAATTGGTCATGTCTTCAACCATGTAAATTTCTGGTAAGGAGCTATTGGCCACAAATACTGGGACCCCGGCTTGTCAACTGAGGTGTAGTCCGGTGTTCTGTTCTCTCGGAGCGCCATACATGGAAAGATGGGGATGAGTGTGTCCCCACCCCCCCCCCCCCCCCCCCCCCCCCCTACCCCCCCCCCCCCCCCCCACCCCCCCCCCCCCACCCCCCCCCCCCATCCCCCCCCCCCCCCCACCCACCCCCCCCCCCCCACCCCCCCCCCTTTCCCCCACCCCCCTCCCACCCACCCCCCCCCCCTCTCCCCCACCCCCCCCCCCCCCCCCCCCCCCGCCCCCCCCGCCCCCCCCTCAATTATTGGCACCCCCCCCCCCCCACCCACCCCCCCCCCCCCTCCCCCCCCCCCCCCCCCCCCCCCCCCCCCCCCCCCCCCCCCACTCTCTCTCTCTCTTCTCTCTGCTTATACTCTTTTCCCTTGTGGTTGCGGTTCTTCGTTGATGCTTTAATGTTTTATGGCATTGATCGGGAAGGTCACACAGATTTGCTTCTACCATTTTAAGTGAATAGTGATACAATGATCATTAAAAGCTTAAAATAACAAGTAACTTGCAAAACTACTGTCAAGTGTGAAAAAATTAGTAGAATAAGCGAAGTTTTGTCTATCAGCATTTTTATTAATCTGGAGAATCTAAATGTGTAAGAGTAAAAAAAATCTAGTCATTGCTCAGAATAACCAATACCCTTCAACGTATCATATTACTTCTGTTGTTTTGTGCTACTCCTATTTATGACCTACCTGCGGTACCCACCATCAAAAGACATGCATACGGTTTGATATTCAGACAATATTTCCATCGCGACAAATGCAATTCTAAAAAAGACGAGGACAGTAAATCATGCACAAAATATTTATTAACGGGAGCTAGATACTTCAAATATGTACATGGAATGAAGTGGGTTTGCACCCATGGGAGAGAGAAAACACTAGTGATGTTTTTGTTTTTTGTAACGGAGAGAGTCTGACATAATTGCAACAACATCAAGTACCAGATGACAAAACTTTACAACATTCACAAGATGACGTTTTTGGATACTCGCTTGATTAGCAATTGCATTGTCAATTTCATACATGAGAGTTTCATAACGACAGCAAGGAAGAGTTCAAAAACGTCAACACCACTAAGTACCTTAGTGTCAACATCCAGGACAACATGCAGTGGGAATCACACATTGACTCCATCACAAAGAAAGCCAGCAAGACCCTAGGCTTCGTCCGGTGCAAACCTCAAGATCGGCAAGAAGAAAAACAAAGGAAACTGCGTACAAAGCCCTTGTTCGCCCGCTTCTTGAGTACGCAGCCATCGTCTGGGATCCCTACACTGCAAACGAGATTGAGGACCTCAAGAAGATGCAACGAAGAGCGGCAAGATGGGTCTCCAATCGCCACCGCCAAACATCATGCGTCGACTCCATCCTTGACTCTCTTAACTGGCCTTCCCTACAACAGCGTCGTAAGAAAAGCCCGCTTGGAGATGTTTTACAAGTTCCATCACGGTCTCATCTCCATTAACTCCACGTACCTGCCCCAAACCATCTGACAGCAGGCTGAGCTCTAGGATCAACAACGACCTGAGCTACAACATTCCACATGCACGACGACGCGGTAAAGGCAGATGACGTTCTTTCCGAGGACCATACCAGAATGGAAACACGTTGCCTCAGGAGGTTGTGACAGCTGAGTCACTGGACTGCTTCAAGATCAGGCCGGCCTCCCATCTCTAGAACCTGAAACAACCTCCCCCCCCCCCCTTCCCCACCACCCCAGCCCTCTCCCCTTTACCTTCCTCCTGACCCACTATTCTCTACAATCCCCCCCCCCCCCTTGCCATCCTTCACAGTCACTTTTCTACTCCTGTCCCCCCTTCCTCACCATCACACCACCTCCTGACTTTTTTTTTTGGGTCCAAATCCTCACAACAGCGCAAACTTCGGCAATCTCCCCAAACTACGACAAAACCATCAGCAAAATGATGGTTGTATAAAGGAAGAAGAGGAAGAAGAAGAAGAAGATTTTTGACAGCAGTTGGTGTTACTAGGATGAAGATACAACAACAGCAAGAAACCTCCGCTACCACAGTCATCAGCTTCGTCCAATCAAAACTGATTTATCAATAAGAAGTTTACTTTTCAAACCCAGCAGACACACAGGCGCGCGCGCACACACACATACACACACACGCACACGGCGACGCACGCACGCACACTCGCGCGCGCACACACACACACACACACACACACACACACACACACCACACACACACACATGCACACGCACACGCACACACATGCACTCGAATACACACGCGCGCGCACGCAAGCACTCGCGCATGTACGCACACACACAAACGTACATGCAGGCACGCAGGCAGGCACACGTGCACACACACACACACACACACACACACACACACACACACACACACACACACACACACACACACACACACACACACACACACACACACGTGCACACACACACGCACACACACACACACACACACACACGTAAATACAGTCATGTAAACCAGTGCGTGTTATACAAGCTGGACGATAGGCATCTTATGACTAAGCCATGCTCAGCGCGCCATTGATTATTGTCATGAGTAAACAGGAATTTCAGCATTGGCTTGACGATTGTTTTCTCTCTCCCCTTTGTTTTTGGGTTTGGGTGATTTGGACAGCGGCTTCCGTCACTGTTTTCCAGTCTGCTCTCCATATTCTTTGCGGATTTTTTTTTCTTTATCGGTTGATGTATTCATTTCAATTATTGCACATTGAAATCATCAGAATCATAAGCTGCGACAGTCATTGTATACGGGAGTAAAGAAATTTCTTTATTTGAAAAGTCTTTTATGGTAAGCTTAGCGCTCAGCTGGGGGACAGTAGGGGATGGAAAGCGTTGCTGCTTCTCTGTTTCTCATTTCTGCCCATCAGCGATCATGTTGTGCAGATTACATGCACGCTCAGGTTATGTTCTTATACAGGCTGTATCTTATTTGCCTTCCCTCGAAGTTGAATTTCGTTTTTGTCTCCCTCTTAGGTTGCACCCCCACCCCACCCCCACCCCTACAGACACCCAGTCCCCTTTGCACTGAAATATGCAACTGTCAGACCATATCGTTGTTCTTCTCTTCTCATTTGACCGTACAGGATTTGGAAATAGGATGGGTTTTGTAGGACGTATACAATTCACATATTTTTCATACTTAGCAATGATCCTACATGGACATCAGGAGCTCGTGTGAAACGATCGTCTTTCAGCTCCTTGTTCCATTACATTGCAGCGCCTCGGGAAAGTGTTGTGGCCGCCATTACCCTTTTTCTTCCCCGTCTCCAACGTCGGTTTAGAACGAGAGCCTCTCTCCCCCTTTTTTCCACTTCCTTTCTTTCTTTCACTTTCTTTCTTTTCTTTCATAGATCTATTCTTTCTTTAGCATGTAAACAAGACAAGCCAAAAATCAGATTGTCCCAGTGGGTTAAAATCTGGGTGTATTGTATGAGGAAAGTCTCGTTTCAACAACTCTCTTCCCTTGCATTAGTCGTACCTTCCACGTCAAACGCAGAAGAACCGGTTCCTTCCGTTCCTATCTTCATGAAGAAGCTGTCTCTACTTTTACACGCTTCATTGTCCAATGTACACAAGACACCAGAAAATCTGTCCTCCATCCTGAGGATCTAGCCTCAGTAAAAAACCAGAGCAGTGACGCACGACGTGTGTTTCCGATCCTCTTAACAAGCTTGTGTAGCACCTGTCTCTTTTGTGCCCGTTCGCTGGTCGCATGTTGGACAAAAGATACATTCCAGTCTCTGTCTTATGTCCTTTAAGTCGCTTGAAGACCAGGCTCCAGCGTGTCACTCTGAACCGCTCAGTCTGTCCGCACCTCTTCATCTTCGTTCTGCTGCCGACATCCCTATCCTCAGA
>JADBJO010003571.1:210000-212500 GCA_016801955.1 Conus betulinus | reverse complement strand
CGGCTTTAATGCCTTCCTCTCAGTGGTGGTGAGTCGACTGGCCGACGAGTCACACAACGTCCACACATGCACAAAAAGAAAGTGAACAAGATTCACTATCTTAAAACAAGCAGCTAAAAAGGATTTCACGTACAGGCAAATCGTTCAAATGGAAGGGGAGCAAACGGATGTTGTAGTATAACGAAGAGGGGCTGAATAACGTGTGTAAAAGCGTGCGCGCGTCACGCACATGTGGGAGTGTGGGCGTAAATAAGTGTGTGTTGGTGTGAGTGTGAGTGAGTGTGTATGTCAGTGTGTGAGTGTGTCAGTGTGTGAGTGTGTGTGTGAGTGTGTGTGTGTGTGTGTGTGTGCGCGCGCGCGCGCGTGTGTGTGTGTGTGTGTGTGTGTGTAGTATGTGAAAAGGGGTGGGGGAAAGGTTCGGTGGGGAGGGGGGGGAGGTAAAAGGAGTCCAGCGGCGTAGAACAAGAGCAGTTATTGTAGTGCGTTGAGTCCAAAAGGATGGAGAGTTTTCAATTTTCTTATCCAGAATTGTTCTCTACTAATTCTGTGCGTGTGGCTGTCTGAAAAAAAACTTTTTCTATCACCATGCATTTCATGTTGGCCAGGGTGTGGTTGGGCAGGTTGAAGTGTTGCGTGACTAGAGTCCCGATATTGTTCTTGATGTGTGATCTATGCAGATAGAAACGTTTTCTGAGTGAATTTTTTGTTTCACCACTGTATTGAGAATTTTGACAGAGTTCGCAGAACATGAGATAAATGATGTTATTGGTTTGACAGTCAGTATGGTGTCTTAGAGTACATTTTTTTGGTCTGGTGGCTAATGAAACTGGTGGATTCCAAGGCGTGCTCTCTACAAATTATACATTTGTTGGAACATTTGAAAAAACCATTAGGGTCTTTAGGATTTAATTTGATGGGGAGGGCTGAGGCATAAGTAAGTCTTTAAGAGAACGGCTGTTTCTTTCTCCTAGGATGGGTGGGTAAGGTATGGCCTGTTTAAGTTAAAACTGTCTGATATAATTGTTTAAAACCATTGACGCAGAGAGGGTTGCTAGGTTATGAGTGACAATAACGGGTGTTCTAGGGTTGGATAGCTTAGGTTTGTAAGTAAGAGTATCATGTCTGGGTGTCGTTTTCGCCTTTTCACAAGATATATATATGTGTGTGTGTGTGTGTGTGTGTGTACAATAAGAGAGGGAGAGAGATTGCTCCTGTGATGTCCTGTCTCCGCACCTTGTAAAACAAGCTGTTGTAAACACCGGAGACGGCAAAAACACAAGAATAAAAACAGCAGTCATTTTATATCTTCGGGTTTCTGTATGTTTCAGACAAAGTTTCGCTGGTTGACAGCTTCATCAGATCAGGGTACAATGCTAAAAGCTTCACCAAGCAAAATGACATCATTTAGGGTGAAGTTCAGGTCAAGTCAGGTAAATTGAGGTCATACTGACAACTGCTGCACGAAAGGCAAAATACACGCACCCAAGGACCCCAACCCACACACACACACACACACGCTCTCTCTCTCTCCTCCTCTCTCTCCCGCGCGCGCGCACGCGTGCGGCACAAACACACACACACATACACACACACGTGCGCGCGCGTGCGCAGAGAGAAGAAGAGGGAGAAGAAAAAGACGACGAGGACGACGACGACGAAGAAGAAGAAGACGACGACGACGACGAGGAAGAAGAAGAAGAAGGGTAGGAGAAAGGAAAGAGGGGACGAATTGGTTTGAGTAGGAGAAATATATATATATATATATATATATATATATATATATATATATATATATATGTATATATATATATATATATATATATATATATATATATATATATATATATATCAGGCCATCAGTTTGGTCTTCACGGCGCCGCTGCCCATGTCCCATCTTGCTGATGTTTCATCCAGTAGTTCAGCAATCTTGACCGCTTCTTGTTCGCTAATATATCGGGTGCAATATTTTGAGGCCAGCCATATGTATGTGTATTTTTGCCTGCATATTTTTTTCAGCAGACGTGGGAAATGAAAGAAAAAAGGGGGTGAGAGGCGAGTTTATGAAGCGAGGATAAGGTATAAGGGGGGGGGGGGGGGGGGGGGGGGGGGGGGGTAGCTATCTCAATCAAATAACGGGGCGGCGGGGTGATGAGTTGTAGCAGGGTTTACGGTTCCTGAGAGAAACGCTTACTCGCACACGTCCACGCGCGTACACACACACACACACACACACACGCCCGCACGCACACACACATGATCTATTGCTCGTTCCCGCCAAAATAAGCTGTTCATTGTGCAAGGGGAATCTGCACCAAAAGACGGACATGAACACTAAATGGAGATCCATTTTTGAAAAAACTGCATTTCAGGGTGGCGGTGATAGTATTTCCCGTTTGCCATCAAGCCTTTTTTCGTGCCGCTACACAACGTTTTGGATTCATTGTCGTGTTCGGGTGTTTGAGTTTCTGACTGCAAATTGAGCTAACACACTTGTCGGCTG
>JADBJO010003571.1:200000-207500 GCA_016801955.1 Conus betulinus | reverse complement strand
TGGCAAAGCAGAGCTATTTACTGCAATGCAGCCCCACGCCCACACGGTCCCACCACACCACAACACACACACAGCACAGCACAGCACAGCACAGCACACCACCTTAGACCACAATCCTTTAGAACACCAATTACCACATCACACCACATGTGACTACACTGCACAACACCACGTCATATAATATTATGCCACACCATTATGTGTTGCTTAAAGATAATTGAAATATCTGTTTATCTGTTTAATTGTTCGTTCATTTCTTTATTGATTTATTTACTTACTTGTTGCCTTTTTGGTTTGTTTACATATTCGTTCATTCATTCATTTATTTATCTAGTTCATTCATTCATTTATTCTCTCATTCATTCATTCATTCATTCATTCATTCATTCATTCATTCATTTAATCATTCATCCACTCGTTCGTTCGGTCGTTCATTCATTCATTCATTCATCTGTCTGTCATTAATCAGTATACCCACACGATTTCACACCTAACTACAACACACTGTACCACAATAACAGAAAACATCAAATACTGTATATTATCACTTCACACCACACTACACCAGCTCAAATACAAAACAGCACACCACACCAGTGTGCAAGACGATGCTCTGCCAACATATGGAACGACAGTTACCATGCCATACCGTATTACACCGCGCGGCTCGATATCATAGTGCATCACAACACAGAACAAAACACCACACCACGGTAAACATCACAACAACAAAAAACACCACACCACGGTAAACATCACAACAGCAAAACACCACACCACGGTAAACATCACAACAACAATATACCACACCACGGTAAACATCACAACAACAATATACCACACACCACGGTAAACTTCACAACACCAACAAAACACCACACCACGGTAAACATAACAACAACAAAAACCACACACACGGTAAACATCACAACACAAAAAACCACGGTAAAACATCACAACAACAAAATACCACACACGGTAAACATCACAACAGTAAAACACCACACCACGGTAAACATCACAACAACAAAACACCACACCACGGTAAACATCACAACAACAATATACCACACCACGGTAAACATCATAACAACAAAACACCACACCACGGTAAACATCACAACAGCAAAACACCACACCATGGTAAACATCACAACAACAAAACACCACACCACGGTAAACATCACAACAGCAAAACACCACATCACGGTAAACATCACAACACAAAAACACCACACCACGGTAAACATCACAACAACAAAACACCACACTACGGTAAACATCACAACAGCAAAACACCACACCACGGTAAACATCACAACAGCAAAACACCACTCCATGGTAAACATCACCACAACAAAACACCCCACCGCGGTAAACAACACAACAACAAAACACCACACCGCGGTAAACATTACATCATACCATTCGACACCCAGCACACCAGAGCATAAAATATCAACCACACCACATCACACACCACATCGGACCACACGGCAGTGTAACACACTCTTACGTACGACCGTCACTGTTAGAGAGAGAGAGAGAGAGAGAGAGAGAGAGAGAGAGAGAGAGAGAGAGAGAGAGAGAGAGAGAGAGAGACTCTCAAGACTCAAATGTTTAGAAAGGGGTGTGTACACACGACCGTCACTGTTTCGGGAGAGAAGGAGAGAGAGAGACAGACAGGCTGACAGAGAGAGAGAGAGAGAGAGAGAGAGAGAGAGAGAGAGAGAGAGATCAAATGTACGTTTGACTGTTACTGACCTCCCAAGCAAGGGACAGTCAGTCAACAGCATGGATGCGTGCATATGTGTGAACCTGGCTGTGACAAAAATCCAATAAAACATTAACAGTGCTCTCGTCGATTGTAGCACAGTCTAAGCCGGACTGTTCAAAGCATTTTGTCTCCCGTGTCGATAATGTTTTGGTCAAAAGATACCGAATAGGAGCAAACAATACCAGTCAGTCTGGTGCTCTTGGCGACTGATTAAAATTGATCTAAGCTTTCCACAGAGCGCTCGAGTTTGGTTTCAGTGTCCAATGGTGTAGCATTGCATTTTGCAGTCAAATGGTCGATTCCCGCTTAATACAAAGAGAAAAAAAAAAAACAAAAAAAAAAAAAAAACACGTCGTTTCAGCTGCCCGTCCATTTTGACGCTCTGTAGGTACAGTGTGAAGAAACGCCTCGGGAGTCGAGTGCTTGACATCAGGTCTTCACAGAAGAAACCGCTCTCAGACAGCTGTTTTCGGCCCTGAACTCCGCACGCAAAGGGGACCGGGCGGGAGAAAGGTCACGACTCTTTGATGCCGCTCTGCTGTCAGAAAAGTTTGGCGCTGCCGGGATTCGAACCTGCGCCTCCTGGTGGTTGAGCGTCTGAAGGCGTTGCCTGTTTGACGGGTGTCTTCACTTGTATTGCCCGTCGGATACCTGTCCTATGGTAGGAACTTCCAGTATTTAAGGAGTTCACTTTGTTCTTACTTTCCCAGATCCAGGTGAATTCTTTCAGCTGTCTCTGCTGTTGTCTTTAGTGTTCTGGTCCTCCTCTAACCAGAAATGGAGAACTACCTCACGAGATCATGATTATATTGAGAGGAGCATACAAATCCCCTTGCTCCAACCTCCAAGTTGAGGACTTTGGCTTAGGAGCCGAATTCCCTCGAGGTGGAGACTACATTGGCCTACTTCTCAGTCTTTCAGACAGGAGTTTGAGACTACATTGGCATACTTCTCAGTCTTTCAGACAGGAGTTTGAGACTACATTGGCATACTTCTCAGTCTTTCAGACAGGAGTTTGAGTCTACATTGGCATACTTCTCAGTCCTTCAGACAGGAGTTTGAGACTACATTGGCATACTTCTCAGTCTTTCAGACAGGAGTTTGAGACTACATTGGCATACTTCTCAGTCTTTCAGACAGGAGTTTGAGTCTACATTGGCATACTTCTCAGTCTTTCAGACAGGAGTTTGAGACTACATTGGCATACTTCTCAGTCTTTCAGACAGGAGTTTGAGACTACATTGGCATACTTCTCAGTCTTTCAGACAGGAGTTTGAGACTACAATGGCATACTTCTCAGTCTTTCAGACAGGAGTTTGAGACTACATTGGCTTTCGTAATGCACAGCCAGCTCAGTTAGAACCATTTGGTCTGAAACTGAGTGGACAGAACATTATCCGGCCTCCTGTGCACAGCTCTTTCTGAAGATCAGCGGACGGTTTTCTCATTCTGGAATTTTCTGATGATCTGCAGATGGTTTTCTCATGGAATTTCTGATGATCTGCGGATGGCTTTTCTCATTCTGGAATTTCTGATGATCTGCGGATGGTTTTCTTCTGGAATTTCTGATGATCTGCGGATGGCTTTCTCATTCTGGAATTTCTGATGATCTGCGGATGGTTTTCTCATTCTGGAAGGTCTGTCGTGTACTCCCAGTCATCTACTTCATGCAGTGAATCTCGTTTCCATGCTTTTGATGCCTCGGCTAGCTCAAACCACTTCTGTGGCCTCCTGCCTCATAGAATTTCGTTGCTGGAGCTTGTAGTGGCGTGGAATTTTTATTTGCATTGCTAAACGTATATGCGGTCTTCCTTAGCGCTTGGTTGTGTCTCCACGTGTACCCTCTCAGGGTTGCCGCTGCTTGGCATGAACTCAGGTCATGTTTCACACAGCATGTTGGCCTGACAGAGCGGACATTCAGGGCCGTCTAATCCCCCCCCCCCCCCCCCCCCATGTCACTAGGTTTGAAGTCAACATTGAAGAGGGCTGAGGGTGAAACACATGCTGTGCCACATGCTGTAAGTCCTTTCACCTGAGACTTCTGGGGAGTGTGTTTTTAGCGCAGCCCACAGCCCCTGGTCGGCTTGCTGGTCTGCTGCCGGCATCTTCTTCTTCTGTCCACTCCGGTATTACCATAGTTAGCAGCTTCAAGATGTCAATGCTGTCTTGCTGTTTCTGCTGCCTTTTTTTTTTTTTTTTTTTTTTTTTTCACTTGTCTGTTTCCATGTTTCAGCTGTTTCTTTCATCTTCCGCCTCAAGTGTTCCTTTTTACGTCATATTATTGGCTTTTCCACCGCTTTCAAATATCTTCTTTTCACATACATCTTGGATGTCATCTGGGGCCAGACGTTTGATCTTTTCCTGTTTCCGAACACTTCAATGAAGGTCACTTCAAAGCCTTTCTCGCGAGGTACTTCTTTCATGTTGTCAGTGAGTCTTCAGATGTCATCTTCTAGCACGTTTAGGGCAGCAAAACTGCTCCTAGAACTTTGGCTTCAAAGACAGCTGTTATTTTTCGAACTTTACGTTTGCCCACGTAGAATCGTGTGCATGGTCGGCTATGTTTACGGTTCATCGTCAGTTTCAGCTTAAAAGCTAGAGGGACCACGCCGTGGTCGTTTCCAGTGTCAGCCCCTGAAAAGGTTTTTTTTTTTTTTTACGCTTGATTTACGCTGGATTTGTACTTTTACGGAAACGAGGATGTAGTCGCTTTGGTTGTGCATCACACCGTTTAGCGCATGCCACGTCGTTCTTGCCGTCTTGTGTGGAAATGGCGTGTTAGCCAAGATGAGGTTGTGACTGTTAGCAAATTCTAGTAAGAGTTGCCCTCTGTCGTTGGTTTCTCTCATATTCTAAAGCACCCCCACTTTACCTCCCCATTGAGTATTTGCTCCGGGCGATTCTTGGCATTCCAGTCGTAAAACTCCAAGTACAGTGAGCAGGCCTTTTCTTTGGAGTCTTGCTTGGTGGTGGCTGCCAGCACGTCGTAAAAGTCTCTACAACTGCTTCATTATCATAGTCTGCTTCAGCAGGAGCAAAAGCTTGAACGATGGTCATGCAGGCATCTATATTGCCATGTGTGTGCTGGAGCTTGAATGAATGATGTAGTCATGCATGCAGGCATGTATATTGCCATGAGTCTGCTGCTGGAAATCATGCTTAAATGATGAGTCTGCTGGAACTTGATGCAGGCATGTACATTGCCATGAGTCTGCTGGGAATGATGGTCCTGCAACTGATTACAGAATTCACTTCTGTTGTTCTTGTCAATTATAAAGCCGATTCCATATTAGTGCGTGGGGTCGTTGCCATACTCTGTAGCCTTCATCATTCCCTGTTGATACCCGGAAGCTGGTAATGATAACCCATCAAACAGAATAACAATGATAGAAGATTTACAACAAGTAATCTCCTTTCTGGAGAAAGAGCTGTTATTACAAGATGGACGGAGAACCGTAGGGACCTCTACAACGACTTGAAACAAGCACAGTGGACAATGGCACAAACTCCATCTGGGAACTAGATGACGGGCTGGTATTGCAGGAGGAAGCTGAGGAGGCAGTGCTGTCACGCTGAAGGAAGGCAGATCACCAACCTTGGACAGCATTCAGACCTCCTGAAAAACACTGGACTGGAGCACCTTGAAGTATCAACAATCTGCCCAAAGATGTGGGTGACAAGAGAGTGGCCGAAATAACTTCCTAATAATACCACTACCAACGAAAGGGCATCTTGAAGTGTATCAGGATTACAGAGCCATCAGTTCTAATACTCATCCCAGGAAAGTAATATTGAGAGTTTCTTTTGAACTGGCTCAAAGGAAGGACTGAAGAAATCCTGGCAGAAGAACAAGCTAAATTCCAACTGAAAAGGAGTACGACAGAACATATCTTTAACATGAAATCCCTTTAAAGAGAAGTGTCTACACCATAATATCACTGACCTAAAAGTTGCATACTGAGCCGTTTTGGGTGTAATTGTACAGTGTAGTATTTGATGGTCCCACTGTCAGTCCTTTCCTGACATACTTATTCCTGACTGCCATAATCATATTTCCTTTGGTAGTTTGCCATAATCGTGTTGCCTTTGGTAGATTGCCATAATCATACTGCCTTTGGTAGATGTTGTTACTACGAAGAATAATCAAACTCCTGCTGCTCTGTAATACTAAGTGAGCTGGACGCTGAGTAAACAGTAGCAAACAAGGACGGGTCCTGGCCTATCAATCAATCGATCTGGATAGCGAAAAGGCCGACTCTGGAAACAAGTACCGTCAAGTATTTACAAAGCGATACTCCATTACCATCGCAAAAATCCCTGAACCAATAACGTGTCCTTCTTAGACACTTTCACTTTGATCGTCATCACATCAACCATCATCTTCTTTATTTATCAAATAACAACATCGAGAGTTTCAGAAAAACGGGGCGAGACAATCGATCACTAACAATGGAGTATTCTAGAATGTCCACAAATTATGGTGTGGCACAGCCAGCGAAAATGCATGGAACTTTCCAGAAGGATCGAGAACCATTGTGTATTAAAGGCAGTCAAATGTTTGTCACTTTCTACAGACACTTTCTGGAAGTCTCTGCGGTAATGTTTACCCTCAGACTTCATACGTACGAAGCAACACGCAAGATACGTAGATCTGAATCGACCTATGACGATCACAAGTGAAGTCGAAATGTTTGTGAACAGCTGCAGACAGTCCGCCCTGAAAGGAACCACTCGAATGTCCGAAAAATCAAACGCTGTGTCTTACCCTGGTTACGCAACTCACAACAGAAGCATTCATTGTGAAAAGTTCCTTCAGTAATGTTTTATGTGGGTGACAATGCCTCAACGAGGGACTGAAAAGAATGCTGGATGTGTTTAGCGTTTGACACCGTGTATAGACTCTTTATCCCCTCTCCACCTGAAAGCTGAAAACAATAGAGTGTGTGGTAGCGGAATAATGTTGTTGATATTGTTGTCGTTGTTGTTGTAGTTAACATGAAAGCCTGATTGGATTTCTTAGCAGTAAAGTACAGTAGCTATGCAAGCACCAGCTGAACATTCACTTAAACTGAAAGTTCTCGTCTCCCCTCTCTTACACACACACACACACACACACACACACACACACACACACACACACACACACACACACACACGTGCGCGTGCACGCGGGCACTCACAAGCACACACACACACACACACACACACACACACACACACACACACACACACACACACACACACACGTGCGCGTGCACGCGGGCACTCACACAGCACACACACACACACACACACACACACACACACACACACACACACACACACACACACACACACACACACACACAAGTGCATCCTGCACTCATAAAAAAGAAACAAATATAGCATGCAACGTGTGAGCGTGTGAGTGTGTGTGTGTGTGTGTGTGTGTGTGTGTGTGTGTGTGTGTGTGTGTGTGTGTGTGTGCAGCCTCCTACACACACACACACACACACACACACACACACACACACACACACACACACACACACACACACACATACATACACACATACATACAACATACATACATACACACACACGCACGCACGCACACGCGCGCGCATACACACACACACACACACGCGCGCGCGCGCGCGTTGCATGCTATATTTGTTTCTTTTTTATGAGTGCAGGATGTAAAAACGCTTGACAGCTTAGTATTCAGCCCTTAATAAAGATAA
>JADBJO010003571.1:185000-197500 GCA_016801955.1 Conus betulinus | reverse complement strand
TCTCTCTCTCTCTCTCTCTCTCTCTCTCTCTCTCTCTCTCTCTCTCTCTCTCTCTTCTTCTTCTTCTTCTTCTTCTTCTTCTTGTTCTTCTCTCCTTTTTCCTAATGTGGCATGAATATGGCATTATCTTAATTTACTGTTGGTATTCAGCAGCCCTTTTGAAAGCCCTAGAAGTAAGAAAACAATATATTTTCACGTTTACTGTTTCCCGCCGTCGTTATTATTGTTACCGTTGTTGTGCTAATGGCGTTGGTGATGATAGGAATGATAATGATGATGATGGTTTATATGGCTACGGAACCACAGTGCAACTGTTACGTTAGACCATACGAAATCCTGTAGAATAGTAGTAAATTAGTCGGCAGGTTTTTGAATCTCGCCGTTGCTACACTGTCGTAAATTACTGTCGTAGGTTATCAATACATTGCTAGTTTTAGACGCATTTCATTCATCATTATTATGACGTCTTTGAAACGTTACATAGCCAAGTACAGTTCAACACATAATTGTTAATGTTTTTTGTTTTGTTTGTTTTTTCTTTCGTCACAGAGTGTTTTGTTCCAATAAGGTATCGTGCTGTTTACTTAACGAAGATTTCATGTGTTTTTCGCGGCTATGTTAAATACATATTCTGTCTGGACTGTATCTTGTTTCATCAGTACGAAATAACTTGAAAAAAAAAAACGAATACATTTCATGATCGAGTCATTTGGAATTATTTGACTGCTCCGGCAAAATCCCCCCTGCTGCTTTTTGCCAGTAATTTAAGATGCTCCAGTCCGTTTTTTGTACAAACAATTCAACATTCCTGGCACAAAATTTTGTTGATTTTTTTTTTTATAACCTTTTCTTTCACTGAAAAACTGACTGCCCCATAAATGTGACACCGGATAGTTTTGTTCTACCACACTCCACATCTGGTCTCCACTTCTTTGCTTGGTTTCCACAATCCCATGTACGCGATCAGAGCTATACCTGTGTCTAGAAATGAAAAGAAGCTGTTTTACATGAAATATTAGATATCGTTATTTCTTCGTTGACATTACGAAAATGTGATCACCAGACTTAAGTCATGATAAATATACACCTTAATCTTTTTGTGTGTGTGCATTTTGTGACTATGGAATTCTTCTTCATCTTCTCCTTTTTCTTCTTCTTCTTTCTTCTTCTTCTTTTTTTTGTCGTTTTTATTTGTCGTATGTAAATGATTTATTCTGTTGATGTACAAGTTCCAGCTTTCAGACTATTTGACAAGACCAAATAAACTCCATTCAAAGTTTAACGGATATTTACGTCTTATTTGCAGAGATGTGCAGACCCTACTCATCGTTTCAGGAAAATCATTCATCAGCAGTTGTAAAGAACATAGAGCCTTCTTTATGGAAAGTTATAAACAGAGAATCCCTGTGATTTATGAGTATCACTGCCATGCATTCAGCATTGATATGCATAGCGTCTAAATTGAAGACAGCAAATATTTGCCCGAGTCTTTCTGGAATGGGAATGAGGGGGGGGCGGGGGGGGGGGGGGGGGGGGGGGGCACCCGTAACTCCAGTAAACAATGACTTCTTCTTCACACACAATCTTACAAAAACAAACAAGAACGCAAACGACGAACAGGGCCACACCACTATGGTCAGAAGTCAGACGCCTTTCCCTTTCCCCGTCATCTGAACGCATTGCCTATCACCTACCATTTGTATCCCATCAGTGGCATGAAGCATTGTACGCACTGGTTGAATGTGTGTGTGTGTGTGTGTGTGTGTGTGTGTGTGTGTGTGTGTGTGTGTGTGTGTGTGTGTGTGAGGGGGTGTGTGTGAGGAGGTGCAGAGTGTGGATGTGCTAGCAGAGAGAGTGCTAGCAGAGAGAGAGACAGACAGACAGAGAGAGAGAGAGAGAATTTCGATTTGTTTATTGTTTTTCTGTTCTGTGCGTGAACGACATTTTATTATTGATCATTTGCTTTGAAATTCAGAGTGATGTATGTAACTTTTTTTTTAATTGTATTTTTGTGATCCTACGTCCCTTCTAGTTTTGGTAGATTCTCCTGTCTCATGTATTGAATTCTTCTTGATACCTGTGATTTATAGTCATTGAGCTCAGTTGCTTCTATGTTCAGTTTAATGAATCACTACATACATTGTAGTGAATAGGCAAGTCACATTGTCCTAGTATCGTGCATGTTTGGCACAAATGCTCACCGTAAACACTTGGCCTTCCAAGGACGGGCTTACATAGACGTTTTTCAATGCAAATGCAGGAAGAGTTACCATCTATTCTTTATAATGCTGGGACTCAGTTTCATTTATTTTGCTGTGCCGAGTGTAGATTAACCAAGTACATACCTGACGAAGATGTACTGCTACCAGGGTACAGCCACATTCAACTCGATCCAGTTCTTCCAACGCAAACGGTTCTTAAGCATTCTTCATGTCAGTATCTTGTGTGTACACGGATACATTCTTTTGAATGTCACGGTATTGAATCCATTCAGGTCGAAGTTAGCATGTAGAAGAACGAACCCATTATCGTTGGGTTTTTATTCAGAACCCCTCTGAGCACATTGACTGGAGCGACAAATACAAGGAAACAATGGAAGCTGCTTCACTGGTTGGGAATGCAACAATTCTCGGTGACTTTAACACAGACCTTCTTAAAATTGATACTCTATGGAATCTGTTACACAATGATCTAGGCCTGTTTCAGCTAATTGATACCTCAACACGAACTACTCAAACACTCAAAACACCGATAGAGCATGTTTATGCTAGCACAAAAGGTAAACGTCAAAAAACTATGTGTTCCTCATTGTGGATGTAGTGACCACTCGCTTGTACATGTAACTTGACTTTAAAACGGCGCAAACATTCATATACCCGGATATAAAATCATCACGAACAGATCAATTGCCGTTTGCCATTATTATAAGAGTTTCTACCTGCATGATTTAGTACAGTCATCGCCATCTCATGTTTACTGGCACAATAATCCTGATCTAGCCTTTGAATTCTGGCATAAAAAGTCAGTAAACATCTACAATAAACATGATCCATTTATAACTTTAAAAAATCAAATATTCACCTAAGTCTAATTGGTTAACAGACGACATTCGAAAAGATATGTGGTAATGAAATAATTTTTTTTTTGATAAACAATTTGAAGAGTTCAGTAGGTAAAGGAATGAAGACAAATCAATGTTCACTGTTCAAAAAAGGAAAAAATTTCAAAAACGTGGTTTGTAATAATAAATAATAACTCAGAACCAGTATGGAAAGCTGTAAACATTCTTACGCGTAAGAATTCAAACAAGACATGAGCTGTTCCCAATATTAATTTTCTGCCGATAGTTTGAAATCATCATTTTCATAACATCGCTGAGAAAACAATTAAAAGTGGTAGATCTGACATAAATGAACTGCAACTTCTAACAGATTTCCGTGGGTCAAAATCTATCAAAACAGAATTAGTAGTTCCTCCAGTAACGAGTTATGACGTTTATTTTCATCTTCTACATATGAAACAGACGGGTATTCGCGGTCCTGACGATTTGGGTGAAACATTCTAAAACCTATGCTCGTCTCATAACTGTCTCATTGACTTGCTCATATGACCTTTGTATGAATAAAAGCTATTTAGCTAGTATTCTCAGGCAAGCGAAAATAACCCACTTCCTTAAAACTGGAGACTAAACAGATCCTTCAGATTACAGACCCATTTTGTTTGTGTCTCTTCCCTCCAAGCCATTAGAATAGCATCTCATTAAATACTTTGTCTCTTGTTGCAAAATACGACCTACTCCTCTTAACCAATCTGGATGCGGAGCTAACCTTTCTTGTCACACAGCACTGATAAATCTTGTTGATCAGTATTCGAAAGTACAAATGATTTAATTTTCACTGGTGTTCTATTCATTGACTTTGCAAAAGCATTTGACGCTATTGATCACAAATTATTACTGAGAGAATTGGCTGTCTATGTGATTTACACTTACGTCCTTTGTTTGATAAAATCGTGTCTTCCTGGTCTTCAACAATCAGTTTTCCTATGACACAGACGGTCCAGATTTTGTTTGTTTGTTTGTTTATAAATGCACAAAAATTCACATACCCCATGTATATTTACTCTGGCTATTTCTGTTCCCGGAATGTGCAGCTGCTGCTTTTGTGCTGGCGACATCTCTTTCCCCTCACAACCACAGCTGCCCCAGTGACCGCGTGTACCTTCCGGACACCTGCTCGCGCAATGGTTCCGACTGCACTTGTGCTCGTGAGTTACACATAAGAGTACGCACACGCGCACGCTTATGCACACAATTATTTTGTTCAATTTCAAAGTGAAGTGACAGCAGGCGGAAACTGAAATATGAAAAAAAAAGAAAACAGGCACGAAAGGGGGTTACCATTTATGAACCGTATTAATCGCTTATCTGTCTGTTCTTATTGTGTGTCCCCGTGCCAAATTTTTCACAAACGAAGTTCTGGTTCTTGTTTTGTTTGTTGTTGTTGTTGTTGTGTATACTGAAGCTCAGACTAGACACATTGGAAAGCGAGTGAAGAGGTCAGCTTGTGTAGATTTTCATTCATGATCAAAAGGAAAATTTTTACATCTGTACTTTTTTTTTCAAAGATTTTTTTTTTGCGAGATTCCATTTGAGCAACAAGCAATGACCATCATTGTCGACTACGAAAGTCCCATTGGATGACTTCAGCAGTGGTCAAGATTCTCAGTGGTGTTTGAACCAGAACTGGATGAGGCATGACTGACCTCTGCAATGAAAACATGACACTTAGCGAGGGCTAAAGTCATGATAAGGGCTACCTCTGTATGCACGTGGACTGCAGATGTTTTCTTCTTCTTTTTTTTTTTTAATGAAAACTGATGTGAAAGAATTGTTGACACGACATGGTCTAAAGATGCATTCGCCATAAGCAGACTGTCGTGTGTTTGGAGGTAGTGGAAGGCAGGCTGTCCCATGTTTTGAACAGAAATCCAGACTGTCGTGTGTTTGGAGGTTGTCGAACAGATCTCCCGTCAGTCGATTTTTGTCGGATCTCCGTTTGCTCCATGTACTCACACTACACAATTTCGTGATATTGGGTTAGAAGTATTTCCTTTGAATAGAGTACTCGATCGACATTTGAGCAGTCAATGGTGTTCACAGCCACTTATGGTCAGTCACGAGTGACAGAGTGGAAATGTGTTTTTCGTTATTTATCAATGACTTTGGGGCGTGCACTTTCCATTATGCCTTTGAAGTGGCTTCACGCAGGGCGTCATGGCAAAGAAGATGGCTGTTCCCTAGCAGCATTGCGGTGCTCACCTCTTACAACAGGTTCTTTAGTTGTCATTGTATAAGTTCAGTTACTGCCTGAAACAAACCACTGTCTTATGTTCTTTGTGTCAGATGCAGAGACTCTGTCTTCGGCGGTTACTCCTAGTTGCCTATCTCGCTTTTCAGTCGGAATCTCCAGTCTTTGTCCACTCTGACATCTCATACAGAAGGTTGATTGTCATCAGCATCGGCAAGTTAGGAATTCCCCCGTCGCTTGGAGAGTGACTGGTCGGGTCATCCGGCAAAAGGCTGCGAATTGCCATGGCAGGCGTAGGCAGGGAAGACCCTGCCTGGAGCTCTGTTGTTCACATGCTATCCTTGAAAAGGCTGTCCTGAAGACGCTTGAATTGGAGTACTTCTCCCAGTGTTTGTCCATGGTATGGAATATCAGAAACCGTGTGAAACTGTTGCCACAGATTTTGTTTTTCACTCTCAGCTGACTTTAAATCTTTAGGTACTAAATACTCTCTCCGGACTGGTGATGTGTTTCTAGAGTTTTCTTGTGCTGTTTTGAAATAAAAAGAATATGTTGATGCTATCAGGGAAACGTAGGTTGCAAACTGGTTGCCCTTAGGTGGATATAAAGATACTAAAAACAAAGTTTTTTTTCATGACACTCTTAAGGCAGATATTTAACAGAATGGGAGAAAGAAATGAGTCTTGGTGCATCCCCCCCCCCCCCCCCCCCCCCCCCCCACTGTTGAAGAAAGTGTCCAAAGTTGATACTTAGGAGAGGCGCATCTTTGCATCATTGTAGAATGATCCCATTCTTTGTAAGGCGTTCTTGTTGACATCGCAGTTCGTCATGACCTGACACAGTTCTCTGTTCTTTAAACCGCCAAAGGCGTTCTTGAAATCAACGAAGTTGTGACAGTGATCATGTTTATGTTCAGCTTGCTTCTGTATCTTCAATCTGATGTTGGAGATATGTTCATACTACGTGTTTCTTTCAGACCAGTGTTCTGCCTGCTCTTCCTCAAGGAGTTTCTTCTCTTTATTTTTACAGTCAGTTCTGCTCGACCTTCAACATCAGTTTATTGACAGTGGTATGCTTTCTTTTGTTGGCGGAAACACTAGGCCTACTATGAATTACCTATTTTCCTTCGACCACTGGTTTGTTTCACTGACTGATAATTTTCAGAGTGTTGGTGACTTCTGCTATTTCGATCAACAACAATTCATTTGACCCTTTACACACAGGGTGATCCGCCTCCCATAAATGTGGTACATATATACAGCTTCTTGTACTTTTACTTGAAAAAAAAACACACACACACACACCACAGACACCGCCTTCACAAATATTTTGGTGGTGCAAACATCATGGCCTTCAATATCATGTGTCTGTTTCCCCCCCGGATTTGTGTGTGTGTGTGTGTGTGTGTGTGTGGAGAGAGTGTGAGAGAGAGAGAGAGAGAGAGAGAGAGAGAGAGAGAGAGAGTGTGTGTGTGTGTGTGTGTGTGTGTGTGTGGTGGTGCAAGTAATCCTTCCGGTTCTGCTTGCCTTGTGAGGAGGGAACCGTTCGTTTCATTTACAGCTGTTGCTTCACGAGGTTGCTAACATCATTGTAGGTTCTTCAATGCGAAAAAAAAAAATCATCCCGCTTCGCCTTTCCTCATCTTTACTTCAATATTACTCTACCGGTTGCAAATACTATTCTCTATGTTCTTTATGATTACTGTACCGGTTACAGATATTATTCTCTCTCCGGTCTCCATCGTTTTTTTGCTCGATGTTCTTGTTCACGAGCACACTGGGGCGGTTTGTTTTTCTTTCTCTCTGGCCCTCTTTTATTGCAAAGGTTTAGCACGTCATCAGTGTCCCCTAGGCTTGTCCTTCATCTTGCAGTAGCCCGAGACTTCTCCAGCAGTCCCAAGCCGTTGTCTGGTGTTGTCAGTGAGATTGTTGATATCATTCACTGGTAGGCAGAATGTAGCAAACCTACCTTTTGCCTGGAGGACAAGTTCACTTTCAGGGTCTCTCAACGTTTCCCCGGGTTGAATCTTACAATGGATTGATTTGGCATGCGGGTTTCGTCACGATAAAAGCCTGATTGCCGTCAGTATTGTAGTCATGATCGAAGCTGATGTCAGCACCAGCAAAGGCTCTTTGTTTGGCTTGTTTCGGGGTAAATCAGCAAAGGCTCTTTGTTTGGCTAGTTGCGGGTAAATCAGCAAAGGTTCTTTGTTTGGCTTGTTGCGGGTGAATCGACTGGACTTGAACCTTTGGGGAAGCGAAAGTGAAGTTCGTTCAGCTCTATTTCGCCCCTGGATGTAAGCCTTGCCACGTTGCTCTTTCGCGTATTTTGTGAGGAGAGTATTATTGACCGGCGTGAACACTTATCTAAGGGAAAGCTTTAGGAGCCATAGTGTCCTTTCACAACGTCTTCTTTTCATTCCATGCACACACTTTGCAAAACTAGGTGCATAGCAGGTTGCTTTGTCCCTGCATACAGTGAGGTCAGTGGTCCAAACACTTAGACTCTGCTCTCACTCTCCTTCATTGACCAGGTCACTTTTCAGGGGGTAATTGTCTTCAACACATCTTTTTTTTCTTAAAGCATTTTGACGCAGAAAACAACAACAACAAACAAACACACACGTGGAGACGTAGTTTAAGTTGAAGGACTGTGTGCACAAATAACAGGTTATTTCAATTTTTCCTACGCTCTTCAATGAGCAAAACCACCTGCATCCTTCTTATAGTATATATAACAATGGCGCATCTTTCTAATGAGCGTTTTACACAATGTGTGTCAGTTTTCTTGGGAACGTTTTTCATTTGCTCATTATTTTGACATAAAAAAATCTCTGAATATACTGAAATGAGATACGACAGAGAGAGAGAGAGAGAGAGAGAGAGAGAGAGAGAGAGAGAGAGAGAGACAGAGACAGACAGACAGACAGACAGACGAGATATATAGAGAGAGGGGACAGGGGGAAGGAAGGGAGAGAAAGAATGACAGAGGCACACAGGCGCACGCGCGCGCGCGCGCGCGCGCGCGCACACACACACACACACACACACACACACACACACACACACACAGAGGGAGGGAGACAAGCCAAGACAGACAGACAGAAATACATCCGGCTAGCCAGTCGGACAGACAGACACACATACAGACAGACAAGAAGGCAGGCAGGCAGGCAGGCAGAGGAATCGCCATCCATTCATGTCTCTTGCAGCTTGCACCAACGGAGACTTACTCTTCAACGGGTCTTCGGGCTACCTGACCAGCCCCGGGCACCCAGGACAACATACCGACTACATGACCTGCCGTTACAGAGTCAGCCTGGACCACCCCGGCAAGAGGACCGTCCACGTCTTCATGGACTACGACCTGGAAAGTAGAGGGCTCTGCCAGGCCGCCCCGTGCCCGGACTGCTACGATTACGTCATCTTCAACGATGACGGTATGAGGTACTGCGGCAAAGGCAACGTCACCAAGTGTTTCACCGCCACGGTGTCGTGGTCCCTACTGTTTGTTACGGATGGCAGCGTCACAACCACCGGCTTTGTGGTCTACTATTATGTCGATTGAACTGGCTTGTTGCAGGGTCTTCTCTCTTTTCGTTTTTTTTTTAATTTTCAAACTACTTCCCCCCCCCCCCCCCCCCCCCGTCCTCCTCCCCCTCCCCTCCCCCCCCCCCCCCCCCCCCCCCGTATTTTGCTTTCTCGTTCATTTAAGTCATAGAACTGTGCGTTTGTTTCCTTTCTCTGTTTTGCTTTACTTTCTTATTATTGTTTTGTTTGTTGTTTTTTTTTGGGGGGGGTCTATATTTCTTTTTGTATGATTTCTTTTTCGGCTGTATCGTGACCAGTCCACCTGCAGGCACACAGATTGGGGGACATGTCAGATGGGGAGTGTCCTAGACGTGTGAACACACTCTTTCCCCTCCACCGTTCCGAAGAGTGGTGGTGTGTGACATTGAGCCACAAGAACATGGCGGCTAGGTGAAGGGACGGGATGACGTTGGGAGAAGGGGGGGGGGGGGAGGGTGAAGTGGTGAGTGTTGGGGACTGGGGAGAGTGACGGAGGGTTAGGAGAGGGGGTCAGTCAGGATAGGTGATGGTACGGGAGATATGGGGGTGAAGGGGGGGGGATGTTGGGGATCATCATAGAAGTTGGGCGTCTGGCAATCTTTCAATGGGAGTTTGCAGGTAGTATGTAAAGAATCCATTGCACTCCGGCCCCTCCTGTCCCCGTCCTCACCCTCACCATCTCCCCCCGTCCCTTCATGTTGCTTATGACCATTTAGCAAGTGTAATTAACCTGCTTATGTAGACTTAAACATTTTGAAGGATCCTACCTTCAGGACGAAGTGATCTTCTTCTGAAACCCAAATGTTCAAGGTCGTATATATTGGGCATGAAACAACTTACAACCAACTAAAAATGGCCGCAGAAAAAAAAAAAACCTCGGTTAAACCCCCCTGCCCAACCGCAGGAAATAATACCACATAACAGTGGAAAGTATTCCTGTCCATTCAAAACGATGATCACCACAACATGAAAATAAAAAAAGCTACATGCGAACGACACTTTGAAAATGCAACGTAGTTAACAGACTCACATCCCAAAACCAAAACAGAGAAAACTCATCTTCCGGACGCTGTTCAAAATATCATTTGACCGTTGCAGTGGATCAAAACGAACAAGGCTTTACCAAATGTAGCAGCCGCCATTGTGCGCCCAAGATCTATAAACACATGTTTCAGTTCTCAGCCACAATGCAGCCGTAATGATGAAAGCACACGCAGAGAGATGCATGTTTGTTTGCAGGCGTCGCCCTCCCTCTCCTATTCCTTACTTTCTCCCTTGATTTTTCGATTCCCCATCCTGCAAATACACACGCGCATTCGCAAACCGCCATCTCACCACAGACAGAACAAAAAACAGCCAAAGAGTGAGCCTTCAGGCATGCACAGTGCGGACGAGACAGCCCGGTGAATGGGCAGGGCCACAAAGAAATAGCTTGAGGATGTACGCATGCACGCGTGCACGCTCGTGCACGCACGCACACACACACACACACACACACACACACACACACACACCGGGTTCAGAAGTCGAACACAGATAACACAAATCAGCAACAGAAACTCCAATGCTTTATTTCTAGCACACACACACACACACACACGCGCGCGCGCGCGCGCGCGCGCGCGCACACACACACGCACGCGCACACACGCACGCACACACGCGCACACGCACACACTCACGCACACACACACACACACACACACACACACACACACACACACACACACACACACACACACACACACACACACACACGCACACGCACACGCACGCACGCACGCACAGGGTTGAGAAGTCGAACACAGGTAACACAAATCAGCGACAGAAACAGCCAATGCTTTATTTCTAACACGTCAGGAAAGCTGTGAACACTGCCTCTGTATCAATTAAGTCTTTTCCTACGATTCATTCGTTTAATGTATCTACGTTTGCTTATTGTACATTTTGATTTCGTCTGGCTGGTTGTGTATCATCCAATTATTTACAGGGCTCATAGCCAGGGGGTCAGAGCGTTTCTCCGTGGAGCTAAATGTCGGGGGTTCTAACCATAATTGGCGTTGGATTAAATTCGGCTTAAAAAACCACCTTTGACCACCCCGCAGTTGACAGGTACCTGATTGCGTGCAGGGAAGGCTAAAGGCGGCGGAAGGCGAGGGAGGAGCTTTGGTGTCCATTCCGCCGTGCCCAGATCAAAGTGAATCTCTGATAGTGTACTGCTTAGACCATCGGATCTTTCACCTTTGAACTTTCTGTTAACTAATATTGTTCGTATTGTTTTGATGCTAGAGTCTAACCTCATCAACACGATGAAAAAGACTTTCAAATAAAGGAACGAACCAACTAACTGAATATTGTTAGCCTCTGGGTGTGAGTGTGCTGTGTAGCTGTCTTCGTGTTAGTCCCTGACGTTTACTTATCCAGTTGTTTATAAATTTGCCACATGCAGCTCTGCGCTTGTAGGTTGCTTCCACATCATTATGTGGCTGTCACGTTATTTGCTTTCTTCAGCTTGTATTTTGTGAATCACACTGTATTTTGTATGTTGACTACATACTCGTAGTTATTTATCAGCACTAACTTTATACTGATACCATCGCATGAACAAAGAAGTGTCTGGAAGTGGCGGGGTTGGTGTGTGTGTGTGTGTTGTTGTTGTTGTTGTTGTTGATTTATAGTCTGTTCACACTTGGTGATATTAGACTTTACAGGGAGGGGGGGGGGGGGGGGGGGGGGGGGGGGGGGGGGGGGGGGGTTGGATGAGGGGGGGAAGGAGGAGGACACAGGGGAGGAAAAGGTAAGAAATAATGTCAAGAACAGTACAATTTTAGATAAAACTATACTATCATGGTCATAAAAATATGCTAATTTGAGATTGACAGATAATTTTTGCAACATCAACAATTTCTGAACTGAAAGAAATAGCGTGAACCGGTGTGTGTGTGTGTGTGTGTGTGTGTGTGTGTGTGTGTGTGTGGCTGACCAATAAAGTGGGTTGATCAACCGCTCAAAAACGCAGAAAATTGGATCTCTCTTTTTCTTTTTTTTTTTTTTTCCTTTTTTTTCTTTTTTTTTTTTTTTTATTATCCCCATTGTTTTTGCATTGAACCCGACATATTTTTATGGTCGGAAAATATATTGGTATAATGTAAACCTTCTAAACAACTGATTTAGAAAATGAAATTAAACCTTCTATGAGTAGATTTTCCCAAAACACACCTTAAATTAAGGGGTGGGGGGTGGATAGATTTGTGAACATGAAAAGTTGTGTTCTGCAGACGACATATTGAAACCTTCCCTAAATTAACACGTTCTCAGAAATCCTTTTAGAAATTCAATAGAACCCAGTTTGTGTTTGCGTGCGAGTGTGCGTGCGCGTGCGTTTGTGTGTATGTATGCGTGTGTGTGTGTGTGTATGTGTGCGCGCGCGCGCGCGCGCGCGCGCGCGTGTGTGTGTGTGTGAGAGAGAGAGAGAGAGAGAGAGAGAGAGAGATTCCATCGGTTGAAACCAAAATAATTGGAAATTTATGGTTGAATGACAGTTATTTGGTGTAAGTCGTTGTGCTGTGCTGTGTGTGTGCGTGTGCGTGCGTGCGTGCGTGCGCGCGCGCGCGCGCGCGCG
>JADBJO010003571.1:170000-177500 GCA_016801955.1 Conus betulinus | reverse complement strand
GCTTGTAGGGACAAGATTTCGCCACAGTGCACTGCGGCATGGAGATATTTGAAAGTGTCTCCGTCATTTTGTAACACTTTATTGGATGCCGGTTTAAAAAAAATGTGTTTGATCTGGCAATTAGCCAGTGAAAGTTATGAACAGTTTCCAGGATGGGCATTAGCTGTCCACTCTGCGATGTCTGTGTCACTCTGCGATGTCTGTGTCCATTCTGCGGTGTCTGTTTCCACTCTGCGATGTCTGTGTCCACTCTGCGATGTCTGTTTCCACTCTGCGATGTCTGTGTCCACTCTGCGATGTCTGTGTCCACTCTGCGATGTCTGTGTTCACTCTGCGATGTCTGTGTCCACTCTGCAGATGTCTGCGGTGTCTGTGTGTCACTCTGCGATGTCTGTGTCCATTCTGCGTGTGTCTGTTCCACTCTGCGATGTCTGTGTTCACTCTGCGATGTCTGTGTCCATTCTGCGGTGTCTGTTTCCACTCTGCGATGATGTCTGTGTCCACTCTGCGATGTCTGTGTCCATTCTGCGGTGTCTGTGTTCACTCTGCGATGTCTGTTTCCACTCTGCAGATGTCCACCCTGCGATGTTTGTGTCCACTCTGCGATGTCTGTGTCCATTCTGCGGTGTCTGTTTCCACTCTGCGATGTCTGTGTTCACTCTGCGATGTCTGTGTCCATTCTGCGGTGTCTGTTTCCACTCTGCGATGATGTCTGTGTCCACTCTGCGATGTCTGTGTCCATTCTGCGGTGTCTGTGTCCACTCTGCGATGTCTGTTTCACTCTGCAGATGTCCACCCTGCGATGTCTGTGTCCACTCTGCGATGTCTGTGTCCATTCTGCGGTGTCCACTCTGCGATGTCTGTTTCCACTCTGCGATGTCTGTTTCCACTCTGCGAGTCTGTGTCCACTCTGCAGATGTCCACTCTGCGGTGTCTGTGTTCACTCTGCGATGTCTGTGTCCACTCTGCGATGTCTGTGTCCACTCTGCAGATGTCCACTCTGCGGTGTCTGTGTTCACTCTGCGGTGTCTGTGTCCACTCTGCGGTGTCTGTGTCCACTCTGCGATGTCTGTGTCCACTCTGCGATGTCTGTGTTCACTCTGCGATGTCTGTGTTCACTCTGCGATGTCTGTTTTACCCGTATGGACATTTTGGTGGAATTTCTTTGGCATTTAGAATCTTTTCCACTTGCTCTTCGCATAAAAAAAATTAGAGATGACAAGTTTCAAAAAGGAGTGACTGAATGAGAAAGAGAGGGGATGACAAGTTTCAAAAAGAGGGGTTGAGAAAGAGAGGGGGTTAGTTACGCCAAGGACACAGACACAAATATAGCACAGGACAAAAACAATGCATTTCGACCTCTTGGGTCGTACGGTTACCTTAGTGGCAGGATAAAAACAAAACAAAACAAAACAAAAAAAAAAAAAACAAAACAAAAAAAAAACGGCCATACATACAAAACTCCACTCCCTTTTTTGGGTAGATGGGAGTGATACTTTCCTGTCCATATACGGAGTGTCCGCAGGAGTATCAGCTTGCGTACGCAGAAGAAGAAAGAAGAAGAAGAAGAAGAAGAAGAAGAAGACCTCTTGGTTTTCTTCAGGCAGAAACAAATAACATTTAGGACAGTGAAAACTAAGAACGAGAAAGCACTTATCTTTGTCATGGTCGCCACGCGTTTAAAATGGCCGCCGGATGGAAACGGTGCCTCCCAGGAGGGGATCATGGGAGAAGAAATAGTGGGGGAAGGGGAAGGGGGGTGAGGCAATGGGCTTTGTAGCTTGTTTGTAGAATAGTATGATCTCTCTAGTTTTTTTAGTGACGGTAGTGAATGACAGTGGATTGATAATAGTGCTTAGTGGTGAAGAAATTTTTTTTTTAAATCCTAAAAAATATATGAATAAATAAATGACTTTAATGGGTGGTGATGGTGATGATGATGGTAGTATGTGTGGTGGGTTGTATGTGGGGGTGTGGGTAATGCTAATAAAGTTTGGTGTAGGTTTTAGGTAAAAAAAAAAATAAAATGAATGAAAATAATAAGAAAAGAAATAATAATAATAATAATAAAAATAAATGAAGTGAAATAAAACAAATAAAACAAAATGAAATAAAATGAAATCAAATCAAATGAATAAACGGAGGGCGACTGCAACTTCTGTATGAAGTGGGTAGTGGGGGTATGGTGGTGGTGTGT
Source organism: Conus betulinus (assembly GCA_016801955.1). Taxonomy (NCBI): domain Eukaryota; kingdom Metazoa; phylum Mollusca; class Gastropoda; order Neogastropoda; family Conidae; genus Conus; species Conus betulinus. The sequence continues at coordinate 175,303 of JADBJO010003571.1, read as the reverse complement.
GTCTATGTGTACATGTATGTGTGTGTTGCTGGAAGATACAGCCGACTGGTGTTGAAGTAGTGGGTATGTATATTTGTGTTACTGTTGCATGTGATGCCTTGGGGCTGTAGCGTACCAAGTTGGCAATGAGATGGCTCTCTCATGTAGTGCGTTCAAAGTTGTCACTCTGTGATTGCCAGAGTGCCAAGACTTTCACATGGTTGATGTTGTGTTGGGGGTGGTGGTGAAATGTAGGGCAAACGGGTTTGGGTCGGTGGTGGCGGATGCCAGCCAGGTGTTCAGAGATGCGTGTCTCCAGTGTGCGGGATGTCTCACCTATATAGATCTTGCCACACAGCTGGCAGTGGATAGCGTATACAATGTTGCGGCTCTGACAGGAGAATGTGCGGTTGATAGTGAAGGAGTCTTTGGGGCCTGTAGGATGGTGTCTGGTGTGGTGAGGGGGGGGCAGACTTTGCAATTAGGTTTTGAGCAGGGGTGAGTACCATTCAATAGGTAAGGCGAATTGCCCTAAATAAGGACTTCTAATACAAGTAGAAGCATTTTTTTTGTTGTTGTAATTTACTGTTTTTGCTGTCGTTTATTTCGTTTCATTATGTTTTTGTGTGTGTGTGTGGTTTGTGTGTGTGTGTGTGTGTGTGTGTGTGTGTGTGTGTGTGTGTGTTCGTGTTTTGTGTGTGTGTATTCGGTTTTTAGAGTATACAAAATGGCCGACCAGAAAGGACTGAACAGAAATCAGTAATGAAATGTTTGGTAGCTGACCAGTGCCACCAAGTGAATTCACAGAAGAATATCTGCTGTGTATGGAACAGCATGTTTCAGCCAAAAAAAAAAAAAGTCTACAAATGGGCTAAATTATTCCGAGAAGGGTGGAGCAGTGTTGGTGACGAAGACAGACCAGACAGGCCTATAGAGGCGAGAACTCCAGCCATGATCAAACCAGGTGAAGAAGACATACACAAACTTGTACACCGATGGCAAAAAATGTCTGGCAGTGTTGGGAGAGTACGTAGAAAGAAATAAAGAAAGGTAAGCTTCTACCTGTATTAGAAGTCCTTATATAGGACAACTCACCTTATGCATCGAATGGCCCTCGTCCATTGCGCTGCCCTGGAGAAAAGGCGCTGAACAAGAAATATTCAACGAACAAAATTTTGGGCAGATACTGTCACAGTTGAACAGTCTCTTCTCGAACAAGACTAAATCATGGTGATGATGCCTGAAATTCCAACCCTGGCTGCAGCATCGTGTCATACTACTGCAGGACCAGTCTGGCATACTGAAGGACCAGCCCCAGCCAACGCAGCAGCAGTATGATATGGTGCTTCAGAGCAGAATGCATCTTCATAGGATTCTCTCGTGTTGCTATAAGTCAGAGCAGAATGCATCTTCACAGGATTCTCTCGTGTTGCTATAAGACAGAGCAGAATGCATCTTCACAGGATTCTCTCGTGTTGCTATAAGACAGAGCAGAATGCATCTTCACAGGATTCTCTCGTGTTGCAGAGCATAAAGACCTTCACACTCTCGTCGCTATAAGACGATGCATCGGCCAATGAAACTGTCCAAGCACAATCTCCAACATTCAACATTTTTTTTTTTTCCAAAATAGAACTTTTATTTCCAAACTTAAATCAATACAGATGATGGATAATGAGTACAAAACAAATAGATACTCAATTAACGATATTGAAACCACAGAATCCATTCACAATTGGTCACAATCGTTTCAACCTTAGATCACAATCGCTCGTGAGCAAAATAATAACTACTAAAAACGAAACTTTTTTTTTTAAATTGCAATAAACAAATCAACCCATAACTTTGGGGAGATAATCTGAGAAGAAAGAGAAGAAGAAAGTTGGCCGTTGCCGTAGCCTTTGTATGTTATAAACCGACCAAAGTTTTTACTCCAATAAAGGCAAGTATGGAAGCAATTTGTGGCTTTCAAAAACACAACAAACATTTGAGCATTTAGATTCTTTTCACAAGACGTGATTAGTCTCCGGTCAGTTCTGGACCAGTGTGTGTCTTATACTACATTACTGCAGAACCAGGCTCTGTCACAATGGAACCAGCTGGCACCAGGCTGTGTCACAGCACTTACTACATTACTGCAGAACCTGGCTCTGTCACAATGGAACTACCTGGCACCAGTGTGTCACGAAAGCACTATACTACATTACTGCAAAACCAGGCTCTGTCACTATGGAACCAGCTGGCACCAGTGTGTGTCACAACGCTTACTACATTACTGCAGAACCAGGCTCAGTCACAATGGAACCAGCTGGCCTTCTCCGACCCACCAGCTGTTTGATGTTTGCAGATCAGCATGTATCAGTGCCGGAGCGACCCTGTGTCTCGTTGCTTGACCAGCTGAGGTCAGCATGTCACTGACCTGCTTAGTCAGGGTACATTTCTTGTCAAACCCTCTCCCCCCTACCCCACCCTAATTCTTCTTCCCATTTCCTTTATTCTTAAGATTCAATTGTATCAAATTTTTAAGTGAAAAACGTTGAGTCCTGCTCCGTTGAAATGTCGTTAGTTTTCTTCACATTCAGGCACTAAACTATTCTTCACTTTAGATGATGGACAGAGACCGCCTGTTTGGCTGGCTTGATGACACACGGAACACGAATGCGCGCACGTTCATCTATGTGTGTGTGTGTGTGTGTGTGTGTGTGTGTGTGTGTGTGTGTGTGTGTGTGAGTGTGTGTGTGTGTGTGTGTGTGTGTGTGTGTGTGTGTGTGTGTGTGTGTGTGTGTGTGTGTGTGTGTGTGTGTGTGTGGGTGTGTGTGTGTGTGTGTGTGTGTGTGCGAGTGTGTGTGTGTGTGTGTGTGTGTGTGTGTGTGTGTGTGTGTGTGTGTGTGTGTGTGTAACAGCAATAATAACAACAACAAGCCATCTGATCTACACGAAATGAAAATGTGAACAAACTGCATTCGTCGAAACATGCTGGACAGAGCACCTGCAGACACATACAGCATTCCACGTTCTGTATAGCTTTCACACATCCATATCTATGTCAAGGGTAATGATGACAATCCGGGGCGAGCGCCAATGGCCCAGGGATAAATGAAAAGTGGTAATGGCAGCGGTGCCAATGACACTTGCCATGTGAACGGAGAGGGCTTTGGCCTGTGGCAGCGGTGCCAAGGACACTTGCCATGTGAACGGAGAGGGCTGGGGTGCAGCGGTGCCAAGGACACTTGCCATGTGAACGGAGAGGGCTTTGGCCTGTGGCAGCGGTGCCAAGGACACTTGCCATGTGAACGGAGAGGGCTTTGGCCTGTGGCAGCGGTGCCAAGGACACTTGCCATGTGAACGGAGTGGGTTTGGCCTGTGGCAGCGGTGCCAAGGAACACTTGCCATGTGAACGGGAGAGGGCTTTGGCCTGTGGCAGCGGTGCCAAGGACACTTGCCATGTGAACGGAGAGGGCTTTGGCCTGTGGCGGTGCCTGTGGAGTTGCCATGTGAAGCGGCCTGTGGCAGCGGTGCCAAGGACACTTGCCATGTGAACGGAGAGGGCTTTGGCCTGTGGCAGCGGTGCCAAGGACACTTGCCATGTGAACGGAGTGGGCTTTGCCTGTGGCAGCCCAAGGAAACCAATTACACTTGCACATGTGAACGGACGGAGTTTGGCCTGTGGCATTCGGGGCTTTCTCGTTATTGTCAGAGGGCTATTGCCTGTGGCAGCGGACTAACGCACACTTGCCACCAACCAACGAGAGGGCTGACGACTGATGGCAGCGGTGCCAAGGATTGCCATGTGAACGGATAATGCTGATGCCTGAGGCAGCGGCCAGGAGGAGCCATGTGAACGGAGTGGGCTTTGGCCTGTGGCACCACAAGGAAACACCACACACATACACACGGGGCTACACACACACGTTATTGTCACTATTGCATTAATGATGACGACACCAACACACACACCACCACGACGATGAGAGATGAGAGTGATGATGATGATGAGAATAATGTATGATGAGTGATGAGGAGGAGGATTCTTCTTGCTATGAGATATTCTTTCTTTTTTCTTTCTTCTTCTTCTTTCACACACACTTTCTTGCACACTTCTTGCACACACAACACACACACACCACACCACTGTCTGTCAACTCAGATAGAAGACTATCTCAGAATACAGACTCCCAGCTCTCGTATTTCTCTTCTTTACTTCTCTTCTTCTTCTTCTTTTCTTCTTCTTCTTCTTCTCTTCTTCTTCTCTCTGTCTCTCTCTTGTCTTCTTCTTCTTTCTTCTCTCTTTCTCTCGCTCTCTCTGTCCTTCTTCTCTTCTTTCTTCTGTCTTCTCTCTCTGTCTCTGTCTCTCTCTCTCTCTCTGTCTCTGCTTTCTTCTTTTTCTTTCTCTTTGTCTTCTCTCTGTCTCTCTCTCTCCTCTCCTGTCTCTCTCTCTGTCTCCTCTCTTTGTCTCTCTCTCTTCTCTCTCTCTCTCTCTCCTCTCTCTCTGTCTCTCCTCTCCTCTCTCTCTCTTCTTCTCTTCTTCCTTCATCTCTCTCTGTCTCTCTCTCTCTCTCTCTGTCTCTCTGCTGTCTTCTCTGCTTTCTCTCCTCTTCTCTCTCTCTCCTCTCCTTATCTCCTCTCTCTCTCCTCTCTCTCTCTCTTCTCTCTCTCTCTCTCTCCAAACGTCTCCTCTCTCTCTCTCTCTCGTTCCTCTGTCAGTCTGTGGCTGCCCCTGTCCCATTCCCTACGATTCCTGACTCATCCTGTCTGTCTGTCTGTCTGTCTGTCTGTCTGTCTTCCGTCCGATATCCTTGCCAACACCGCCAAAGACACAAGGCTGCGGGGCCACTTCGTCCATGTCTGTGCCTGAGTGTCTGGGTGTCTGTGGTGGTGGAGGTGAGTCTGCAGGTCTGTTTACTTGTAAGAAGATGCGAGCATGCGAGAAGAAGAAGAGCAGAAGAAGAAGAAGAAGAAGAAGAAGGAAGAAAGAAGAGAAGAAGAAGAAGAAGAAGAAGAAGGAAGAAGAAGAAGAAGAGAAGAAGAGAAGAAGAAGAAGGAGGAAGGAAGAGGAGAAGAAGAAGCAGACAGACGGATAGACAGACAGAAACATAGTCAAAGATGTACAGACAGACAGAGACTGACAAACAGACACAGACAGAGAGATAGACCGACAGAAACGTAGACAAAGATGGACAGACCGACAGACAAAGAAAAGTATTCAGGAGGCGGGCTATGGCGACAGACAGACAGAGACAGAGACACACACAGACACACACAGGCACACACAGACACACACAGGCACACACAGACACACACACAGGCACACACAGACACACACA